>SOPF01027906.1:0-34501 GCA_012979155.1 Hypericum perforatum
AAAAAAAAACTGATTTTAATTTGCATTTTAAAAATATTCAAAAATAGAAGAGATTTTACTGTTTTTAATTTGCATTTTAAATGATTTTTTTGAAAAACAATATTTTTTCCAAAAAAAAATATATTTGGTCCAAAACTGCAGTTTTGTACAAAAATTCAATTTTTTTTACAATTTTGGATATATCAAACCCGCAATTTTTTGTGCGATTTTGACCCTAATCCCATGAAAATTTTTTCCCGATAAACCATTTTTTGTTATTATTTCTAAAACTAACCCCTCAGAAGAAAAATACCCCTGGCAGCTAGGTTACTGCTATCAAATCTCTCGCGCCAACCGTAACACAAAACCCTAATCTTTAATTATATATTCTCTTTTACTTTTTATAATAATTATTAATTCCCACGTGTAATCTAAAGAAACCAAATATATTAAAGAAATCTGGTTCTTTATCACAAAAATTATGAAATGGGGCATCGCATTTCCGGATCATAAACAAGCTCTGTGAGTCAAATAGTCTCCTAAATACTAGGGACGGCAAGAAACAGCAGGCTAAAAAACTGTATTGGGAAATTCATAAACTTCACAAAGTATAGTGGTAAAATTGTTTTATTATTATTTTTAAATGTTATTTTCAAATAAAGAATTCTCCATTATTTACAACAATTTTTGTTTCATTTTTAAGTTTAATCAATTACACTTAAATTTTTTAGACTTTAGACGAATTTAAACTTGGTCCAGGCAAAATTTTCCTTTTGTCAAGCAAAAATTCTTAGATTTTTAGGAGTTTTTGGATTAGGGCACGAAATATTTATCTAGAATTATCTAGTGTTTGTTTAATTGAGAACACTAATTTGATAAGCAAACAGAGCCTAAATATATATAAAAAATCAAAGTTGACTATGAGAATCATAAAATCAATTTAGATAATAGTGCAAAATCAAATGACCAAATAATAATTAGCTAAATTAGTGTTAGAACTTATAGAGCTACAAAAGAAAAATCCCAAGAGATGAAGAAAAGAAAGGAAATTCATAGGTCCCAAAAGTAGTTACTATTTTTTATAAAATCTGAAAGTGAAATGTTATCGAATTGACACGAAACTTTGGGATTCTTTTTCTAGCACCATGGATAAGATTCTGGATGATGGCAATATTTTTTAAAGATGTCTAAGATTTTCTACACAAATTAACCTTGAAAACCACGAATTTGGATAAAATAGGAAGGTAAGTCGGTTCGTGATTTACTAGTATGTTTTTGTGATGTCTTGCTTGTTTCTATTATTAATTGTGTGATGTTATTCCCTTCCTATTTGCAAGCTTGTCATTATGCAATCTGTCTTATATGAATCGTGTTAGGGTTTGTTCATTGAGTTAGGATTATAGGTGTGCAAATGGTATTTGGTATTCGGTAGTGCCAATTTTTTTTATATTTGGTACTTTGGGATCGATATTTATGTTTACGGGATTTAATTCAAAGAGTGCTTGAAATTATCGGGAGGGAAGCAGATGGGGGTTGGCGATGCGCCCCAATCGGCTCGGGGCGTGGACCGACGCAGATTGCCTTGGCGGCCTAAGCTCGGGCCTTTGATACGCCCCAGGAGATGCCGTCACGATGATCGTGGACTACAGCGCATGCTGTCACAGCGTGCCTCGGCACCTGCGCGCTCCAGGCATCGGCCTATGGGCTCCCCATTCGGTCCGGCTTGAAACACGGAACAAGGATTCTAACATATGTGTGAGTCAACGGGAGAGTAACCCCGTAAGGCACAAGGAAACTGACTAGCGGGATCCCCCTGTGGGGTGCACCGCTGACTGACCTTGATCTTCTGAGAAGGGTTCGAGTGAGAGCATACCTGTCGGAACCCGAAAGATAGTGAACTATGCCTGAGCGGGGTGAAGCCAGAGCCGTTGAACGATGATTTGAATACCTGGAGCTCGTACCTCATCTTGATTTGAATACTTCAAGCATAACAGCCGCTGAACGATGTGATATATGTTCCGCATTTGGTGATATTGCTCACAATTTTCTTCCATCTGCTTCATTTCCTGACATGTAGAAGATGAAGATCCGAAGTTTGCATCTGTTGGAGAATTGGTTTATAACCAAGGAAGAGATGATTAAATATAAATGAGTGTATTATGAGATCATGCCAAATGGTTTTGGGTATTTGTGAAAGTAACAAATACTTGCGAAAACCAATTCTTGGTGTGAATGAAAGTTGGCTCATAGGTGATATGATTGGAACCCAAGCTTGGGCTCGAGTGCGGATGCATATTGTGGGTTGTTGATTTGTAGGAATTGTTTCAGGTTCTAGGGCCTTATCCTTTGGAACTGGGCCAGATCTGTTGAAGCAATTTCTCAAGTCTAACGACAACCCAGGCCCATTGTCCAACCGGCCCATTGTCTGGAATGCCAAGTGAACACGAATCTCTTTAATGCTGGCCATTGAATGAGTGTAAGCCAATTGATGGTGGGTGCATGTAATAGTCTTTTATTTTCCAAATTTAAAGGCTAGTTCATGTAATAGCCTTTTTATCTTCCAAATTTAAAAGCTAGTTCATGGCCCTAATAAATTTGGAAGTGACCGTTGGAGAGCCCGGGCTGCCTATAAAAGGAGCCTTCCTCCACTTTTCCAAATCATCCCAAACTCACATTCTTCTTGAGTTCTCCACTTCTCCCTCTTTAGCATAGCATTTCTCATTTGCACTAGTGTCGGAGTTCTAAGGCCACTAAGAGTTCGAAAGGTTTACGAAAATGCTTCCTTTCATACACGTGATTGGGCGTTGTACTTTGGGAACTCATTTACCCACGGAGGTCGGAAGCTATATGGCGGGTAAATAAGAGTTTAATGGCACACGGTGAAATCGCGGCCTCGTCCAGGATTGCATCCAAATTCACCACTTTCAAAATGACGATATTACACACTTAGTTCCAAGTGTGATCGTGAGAATACTCCTACTCTTATCTTTGTTCATGTGAAATACTATTTTACTAATATTTCCAACAGCATCCATCTTCATTTAAAAAATTCACCTTATCTTTGATCTTTGTGGTGTTGTGTCCAGCCATTTCGACCACTGAGCTAGGCAACCCTGCCGCTTCTGCCAACATTAAACCATAGTGTGGAACATGTCTTGGTCCGTCCTTGAGCTGAATCTGGTCACATTAATGGATCAGTCATTATAAGGTAGATGGAAACCGGAGTTCGTGAGTAGAATAATCGGATCACCTTGAAATCTAAACGGCTGTTTCTTATGTCAGGTCACATGAAAAATGCTGTATAATTTAGTTTTGCAACTGATAAGACTATTGCGTTTTGGAGCTAAATCGATTATATTCATCCTATCATTATAATCGTTTGTTGCTTTAAGGTGGAAAACATATAGCTTAACGGTATTCTGAGATGTTATCAATTTGACGATTTAATCAACAAATTTTGTTTTATATTTCATTAATTCTCCCTTTATCATAATTATAGTTTAATTTCACAAAAAAATAATAGTTTAATATCTAAAGCGATGGAAGAAATTTCAAAAATAAAATCTCATATTTTTTTTGGTAGATTTTTTTTGGTAGAAAAATAAAATCTCATGTGTCACAGCAGACTGTGTGACATTCTTCTTTTCCACGTGGACCAACCAAAATGCGAAGACGTCATTGCTACGGTGATAAGCGATGCACTCCCACGTGTTAGCATGGCGTCCCACAACACAATGTCATGCATACTTCTGTTTGCGTGACACAATCTGATTGGTCTTAGTATATTTTTATTTTTTCTTATTTAAAAAAATATTTCCTACAAATACTATTTCAAATTTATTTTTCTGCAATATTCTATTAAAATGAGTTTACATTCCAACACACGGAAGCTTTGATCCTCTCAACAGTGTACTTCATTAGGCTGTTAACAGTTGCCACTGATCCAAGAGTGAGCTTAGCAGTGGGAACTGAATCAAGCAATATCTGTAACGCCACGGTCAGGAGCGAGCCCCCCGTTCCAACATCAAGAATTCCACCAGACTCTAACCCAGGGCCGTCAGGAAGTATGGCAAAACCCGAAGGGAGCAACGCAACTTTGTCCGGGTCTCCACCACTCAAGACTATGTTCATGGCAGCAATGCCAACAGGGGCATAGATCACATATGATCCTGTCGGATCGGTGCTGCTCTCCTGCAATATGAGCATATTGTTCTGTCTTGAGTTTGCACTCTGCAGTTGGACATAAAAATGTCATCAGCTTGAGACCCTTGTAAAAAGTAGAGTAGAGATTGTGATGAAGAGCTTACATTAACTCGAAGCAGAGAAATAGAATTTCCTGGATCACGTCCAGTGGCAATGTGAGCCATCTCTTGAACTTGTCCACCTTTTGACAATATGTCCCACTATGATTTGCAGCAGGAAAATTAGAAACTTCATTTGATGACATTACTGGATTGGACTTATCCCTTGGTTATACTTTGAATGGCTTTGTAATAGGATATGGATCATAGTTAGAGCTGCGGCCTTAGATATTTTTTGAAATTCTATTATTTCTCTATCGATTTTTTTATAAATGCCTTTTCTTAAAGATTTCAGATTTTCTAGATCAATACTGTGGAAATAATCCATTACAAACTTTCACCCCTTGTTGAATTTTTGACCATTCCTTAGGATACAATAAGATTTCAATAGAGAAATAATAGGATGACATATAATCTGTTCCTTAATGCTAGCAGTCTTACAACTCTAAGTTAGACATTAATTAGTGTTAGATCTCAATTAGACCTCTCTTAGAGAGGAGAAACATTGGTTAGATCTCTTTATTGACAATATCTGATAATCGTGCTATAATTTATTTAGTAAGTGAATATAATTGGATAAGATGAATATAGGTGAGTTGAATCTTAAAGTCAAAACGTGAAAGGAAAAACAATATAAAATTTAATTTAAATACATAAAATCGAGGTTTCTTGGTAGTTAATATCTTAATAATTTAAATGTGATTTGATTCTTAGAATAATTTTTTTTTATAGGATCGAGGGTAAGATATGTGTAATCAAAAGGGCGATGCAGAAATTACGAAACGGAATTTTTTTTACTTAATTACCATTTTATTAAAAGAAAAAGAAAAGGTTACAAACGAAATTTCACAAGCCCGTAAATTCCTGCTAACCAACAGTCCTGGCAGTCAGGAGGGGCAACGAAACAAACCCAACACCAACGAACCCACAAGCCGGGTCACTCGGTGTGGTACATTGAAGAAACAAACCCTTCGCCAACCACCAACTGTTTAAGTGTGGTGACTAGCTTAGGGTACCACTACGCGGCCAATAAAGGTACGCATCCTAAAGCTGGCAGAAGAACTTGCATCCCCCAAGCCAAACTTGCGAAGCTGGCGGACAGCCAGCTCAGCGTAGAAATGCCTCCGAACAAGGCCGAGACTGCCGTGACGGCAGAGTCAGCGGCAGATGGTACAGAGACCGTTGTAGAGGCCGATGCGGTGGCCGGGGAGAAGGCCGATGATGGTGGCTGACGGTGTTGGCCAGAGGACGCCGGAGGTAGTCGGCGGTGGTCACCAGCGGTGGTCGCTGGAGGTGGCCGGAAGGCGGGATTTCGGCCGACGAGCACATCAAAATATGCGCCACATCGAGCCCAATCTAGGGCTGTGCTCAGATCCCGTCGGAGAGCAACGATCTGGCCGGGATCTGACTTTGAACGGCCGGCGGCCAAATGGCCGATCTCGCGATCCCGGGCGGTGCCAGCGACGGGGCAACCACCAACGGGAGCGGCTTGAGGAGGCCGACGTTGTGGTGTCCTTCGATCTGGCCGGAGAGGTCCGTGGTGGCCGGGATCTGAGAAGAGGCCGGTGGTTGGATTTTGAAACCGACAGCGAACAGCGGCAAACTGACGGCTGCGACTAGTATCGGAGGGTGCGGCCTTGGACGGTCGACCCGATGGTGTGGGTGCCCCGCCATGATAACCGGCAGCGAGGCGGTGCCGATGGTCCTCCCGAAATGGAACTTCTTTCTTTCTCTCTCTCTCTCTTTTTCTCTTGGTTCTCTCCGCTTTTCACGAGGAGTCAATGACTAAATTACGAAACGGAATTTCATACCTCGCTTCTATGGTTCTCATCCCTCAGGAAATCGAATATCCTCTTCGTTGGAACAGGGATCCAGAACGAAGTGGCAGCGCTAAGAACAATGCCAGGGGGCCTGCCAGAATCATCCATGCTCTTCCTAGTCATGACTCGGACATCATCGGAGCTGGTTGCCGATAATGTTGTCTAATTGTGGTCAGTGGATGCACCAACTCCGTGTTGGATAAACATTCATTGCATCTGATGAATCATGCACTAAGGATGGAATTGCATCTGATGAATCAAGCACTAAGGATGGAAGTGCATTTGTTGTGTCATGCACTAAAAGAACTTTCGGCCAAAAGTGGAAGAAGCCTTTTGTGTCAAGAATAAAATAAAGGCAATAATTGTAAGCGGTGGGTTTTGGATGTTAGTTCAGGAGTTGTTATAAAAGTAACGTGTCTATGTAATTGTATGATAAGAGAAAATAAAATAAGAAGAGTTTCTACAGATTGGTATCCTGTCGACATGGCCGCCACGAGTGGAGCTTTCCAAATCACAAAGCTCACGAAGGAAAACTATGAAAGGTGGAGCATCCAAATGAAGGCATTTCTTGGTGGACAAGATGTTTGGGAAGCCATTGAAGAAGAATATGAAGAACCGGCTAACTTGGCAGGAGCGAGCCAAGCTATTAAGAAGGCTGCAAAAGATGCTAAAGTCAAAGACTAGAAGGCGCTTTCGCTCATCCAACTTAGTGTCAATGACAGTATGTTCGAGAAGATTGCCCAAGCTACTACGGTGAAGAAGGCATGGGACATTTTAGAGAAGGTGTTCAAAGGTGCCGATCGAGTCAAGCAAGTGCGTCTCCAAACTCTTCGTGGTGAGTTGGAGAGCATGAAGATGAAGGAATCAGAAACTGTATCTGACTTCATCACACGTGTACAAGTCGTGGTGAACCAACTTACCAGTAATGGCGAAGAGTTAACCGATGCGAGAGTTGTTGAAAAGATTTTGAGATCCTTAACTGACAGTTTTGAGAATGTGGTGTGTGCAATAGAAGAATCAAAGGATCTTGCGACACTCACAGTCGAGGAGCTTGTCAGTTCTCTCGAGGCTTATGAACAACGAAAGAAGAAAAAGAAGGAGGAGACACTCGAGCAAGCACTTCAAACCAAGGCATCAATCAAAGACGAGAAGTTACTCTATTCTTGAAACTTTCGAGGTAGAGGGCGTAGTCGTGGAGGTCGCAACAATAGTCGTGGTGGTGGAGGCCATGGTCGAGGTGAGTATGATGAGAAGAAGGGGCAGTCAAGCCAACAAAGTTATCGAGGAAGAGGTCACGGTCGTGGAAGAGACGGTCGGTCAAATTATTCAAGTGTCGAGTGCTACAGCTGCGGCAAGCATGGGCACTATGCAAAAGAGTGCAAATCAAGTATCGAGTGCTATAATTATGGTAGGTATGGGCACTATGCTAAGGAGTGCTACTCCAGAAAAAAAGTAGAAGAAAATGCGAATCTAGTCACGGAAGAGGAGACAAGAGAAGATGGTGTACTCTTGATGGCTTACGAAGATGATGTTTCCGACAATAACACGGTATGGTATCTCGATACTGGCTTTAGTAACCATATGTGCGGGCACAAACATTTTTTCAAGGAGATGCGAAAGATTGAAAATGGATATGTATCATTCGGAGATGCTTCAAAGATTCAAGTGAAAGGACAAGGTACTATTTACTACTTACAAAAAGGTGGTACCGAAGGGTCAATCGAGAATGTTTATTATGTACCTGATCTTAAGAAAAATATCTTGAGTATGGGGCAACTCATGGAGAAGGGATACTCGGTATTCATGAAAAACCGAGTACTACAGTTGAAAGATGATCAAGGGCATCTGATTGCTCAAGTTGAGATGGGAAGAAATCGAATGTACAAGCTGAACTTGAATGGCATGCAAGGAAGATGTTTGCAAGTCAACATAAAAGACGAGGCGTTGCTATGGCATTTCCATTTTGGTCATCTACATCATGGTGGTCTAAGAAGGTTAGCAAGGAAGAACATGGTGCACGGGCTGCCCGACATAAACTATGAAGGCAAATTTTGTGAAGAATGTGTGTTTGGTAAGCAATCGAGAACCTCGTTTCAAAAGAAGGCAGAATATCGAGCAAAACATATTCTCGAGTTGATTCATACTGATATATGTGGACCAATCACCCCCGAATCTTTCAGCGGTAAAAGGTACTTCATCTCTTTTATTGATGATTTCTCACGGAAGACTTGGGTTTATTTCTTGAAAGAAAAATCCAAGGCATTCGAGGTGTTCAAAAAGTTCAAAGTAGTGGTGGAGAAGTCAACTGGTAGAGATATCAAAGCCGTACGATCCGATAGGGGCGGTGAGTATTTGTCAACAGCTTTCATGAAGTATTGCGAGGAGCAAGGCATAAGGAGATTTCTAACTGTGCCATATTCTCCTCAACAAAATGGAGTGGCCGAAAGGAAGAACCGGACAATTCTCGACATGGTTCGTTCATTGCTCAAGAGCAAGAAGATGCTGAAGGAATTCTGGGCAATGTGCCATCTATGTACAAAATTGATGTCCACATATGAAGCTAGATGATCAAACACCACAAGAGGCATGGAGCAGACAAAAGCCAACAGTTTCTCATCTCAAAGTGTTTGGTAGTATGGCTTATGCACATGTACCGGATCAACAAAGAACAAAGCTTGAAGACAAAAGCAAGAGGTATGTTTTTATTGGGTATGAAGATAAGACAAAAGGGTACAAGCTATTCGACCCAATAAGCAAGAAGGTGAAGGTGAGTCGTGATGTGCGAATAAATGAAGCAAGCGAGTGGAACTGGAACAATTCATCAGAAGTAATCATCAAAGTTGGAGAATCATCTATCGTCACACCAATCGGCATATCAACAAATTCTGAAATTGCCGATAATGAAGATGAATCACGACAACCCAACATGCGAAGTCTGCAAGATTTGTATGATTCGACAAGTGAGGTACACCTTGTATGTCTTATGGCAGATACTAAAAATATCAGTTTTGAAGAGGCAGTACGAGATGAGAAATGGCAAACTGCCATGAACGAGGAGATTAAGGCAATTGATCGTAACAACACATGGGAGCTAGGAGAATTGCCGAAAGGAGTTGAGCCTATTGGTGTGAAGTGGGTATTCAAGAAAAAGATGAATGCACAAGGCAAGATAGAACGGTACAAGGCGCGGCTTATTGCTAAAGGATACAAGCAAAAGGCCGGAATCGATTATGATGAAGTATTTGCTCCAGTTGTAAGAATGGAGACAACCTGGTTACTCATTTCACAAGCTGCTCAATTCAAATGGCCGATATTTCAAATGGATGTCAAGTCGGCATTCTTGAATGGTGAGCTCGAAGAAGATGTCTACATTGAACAACCACCCAGGTACGTGAAAGTCAGAGAAGAGAAGAAGGTGTTAAAATTGAAGAATGCGCTTTATGGATTAAAGCAAGCACCGCGAGCATGGAATGCTCGTATCGATTCTTTTTTTAAAGAGAACGGGTTCAAGCAATGTCCCTACGAGCATGCCCTTTACATAAAGAAGGATGGAAGTAATGTATTGTTTGTTGCTCTCTATGTCGATGATCTCATTTTCTTGGGTAACAATGATGAGATGATAGAAGAATTTAAGGGTACAATGACACGGGAATTTGAGATGACAGACTTGGGTTTGATGAAGTTTTTTCTTGGCTTGGAGGTTAGACAAGAAGACACAGGTATTTTCATATCATAGGAGGCATATGCAAAAGAGATTTTGAAAAAGTGCAAGATGACAAATTGCAACCCGGTATCAACACCGATGGAACCAGGTGCAAAACTCTCAAAGTTTGATGGAGGAGAACCGGTCGATGCAAGTAAATACCGAAGTTTGATAGGAAGCCTTCACTATCTCACATGCATAAGACTAGATCTCTCATTAAGTGTTGGCATAGTAAGTCGTTTCATGGAGGAGCTAGTTTACTCACATTGGAAGGCATTGAAGCGAATTCTATGATACATCCAAGGAACAGTGTCATTCGGGTTGTTCTACTCAAAAACAGAAGATTACAAATTGGTTGGCTATTCTGATAGCGATTGGTGCGGAGACATAGACGATCAGAAGAGTACCATGGGATATGTGTTCTTTATGGGAACTACTGCGTTTACTTGGCTCTCAAAGAAGCAACTGATCGTAATACTCTCAACATGTGAAGCCGAATATGTGGCGGCATCTTGGTCCGTATGTCATGCGATATGGCTTAGAAACTTGTTGAGCAAGATGGAGCTAAAGCAACTAGGTGCAACCGTGATTCAAGTTGACAACAAATCAGCAATTGAGTTGGCTAAGAATCCAGTGAATCATGAAAGAAGCAAACACATTGACATTCGTTTTCATTTTATCCGAGATCATGTAAAGGATGGAAGTGTTGAATTGGTGCATGTGGCAAGTCAAGATCAAGCTGCTGACATCTTCACAAAACCGTTACCGAAAGTACTTCTCGACAAATGCAAGAAGATGATTGGCATGAAGGATGGTAGAAGCATTTAAGTTTATGTTAGAGTTTTGTTGGATAAACATTAATTGCATCTGATGAATCATGCACTAAGGATGGAATTGCATCTGATGAATCAAGCACTAAGGATGGAAGTGCATTTGTTGTGTCATGCACTAAAAGAACTTTCAGCCAGAAGTGGAAGAAGCCTTTTGTGTCAAGAATAAAATAAAGATAATAATTGTAAGCGGTGGGTTTTGGATGTTAATTCAGGAGTTGTTATAAAAGTAACGTGTCTATGTAATTGTAAGAATTGGGTGGATTTAAGTGATTAATATAGAACCATAATGACTGTTTTGATACTTTCTGCTCTTTACGAGAGTAGATTGTAATTGTGCGGCTTGACCCTAACTGTTTAGGAAAAACCTAGGGTTATTAGACTTTCCCTACACCCAAAAGACACTATTCATGAAAACACTATTCAAGAAATCACTATTCACGAAATTTTACCCCTCTTGCGAAGGAGAAGAAACTAGTCAGAAGGAAAAAGATCAAGAAGGAGGAACGATCGCGTCAGTTATCAGGGGTAGGATTATTTTCCTCTTTTTGTTCCTTTACTCGAGATTATGTACGTCCTAAAGGAGCTTACGAATATTCCTTTCCAAAGGTGAGGAGGACGATCTGATTAACTCGGGACACTCGGAAGATCAAGGAAAGGATCCCGAATCCGTAGGGTAAGCCTTGTCCTATAGTTATATAAATTAGATTACGAAACCATCTATAGAGATTAATCTGTTTTGTTTAGGCTTTCGAGATCGGAAGGAGGAGAGCAGGTTTAGGTCGTAGAAGTCATCGCTAACAACTATAGAAGGTAAGTGAATTCTGTCTTTGTTTCATATATGTATTCCCGTCCGTATTCTGTCAGTATTCGTTCTGTATTCGTCCATATTCTGTCCGTATTCATCTATATTCTATCCATATTTCCGTACGTATTTTTGTACGTATTTCCGTACGTATTTTGTACGTATTTTCGTACGTATTTTGTTAGTATATCATATTGTGAAATTGGGAGATGTGTTATGGATTTTGAAAATACTGATTTGTATTGTTGATATTGGATTCGTATTTATGATTTTGGATTCATGAGTGTGCTTTTGGGATTTGTGATTGTGATTGTGGATTTGTGATTGTGATTGTGATTGTCGATTCGTGACTGTAGTTATGAATTCAAATTTGTGATTGATAAGAATGATAACATGCGGGATTGTCCCATACCTAGTGGACCGTAGTTCGTGCATACTGCTTAAGGGGCTACCGGGTAACCCAAGGTATGTGCGATCAAATGGATGGAAAGGTATGTGGACTATCTGGGCTTGTGGAAGGTAGTACTTCTGCCTAATGGGCCCTTAGAGGAAGGAAGAGTACTTACCAGTGGACCACAAGAATCCCGACATGAGTGAAAGGACTCCGGAGCTCCGTATGTGTGTGATCGTATGTGTGTGATCGTATGTATGTGATCATATGTATTTGGCATTGTGATCGTTGCTGTGGTTATTGTTATGAACATTGTTTCAGTATGCACATGTGGTTGTGATATGTTGTGGAATTCCTTACTGAGTTTAAGACTCACCACGGTTGTTTTCTTACGTGTACAGATACTGGATTGTCAGAACGAGAGTAAAAGAGAGCTGCATGCATTCATGTGGACCATTTAAATCTATTTTGGAACATTGATTTTAGATTGTTTGTTTTTCGAATTTCGGACAACTTGTATTTCGGATTTCCATCGTTTTGCAATAAAAGGTTTTGTCACGTTCTTTTTGGGTCATGACATTTTATGGTATCAGAGCATTTTTATAAGAAAAAGAGAATTTGAAATCATTCACAGTTGCATTGCATGCATTTGAGCGATCTGGGGAGTATTGGGGGTTAGAGAGTTTGTCGTGGGAAGTTGCGGTGGAAAGTTAGGTGCATATTCTCGCGTAATTTTGCTTCAAAATTGCCAGAACTTTAAACTGTCATAACTTTTGACTTGTTGATCTGATTTTCTATTATAATATGTTTTCAGAAAGGGAAAAACAAGATCTACACATGTTCCAGCTTTCTGGAATGATTGAGTTTGGGGTTAAATTCTTTTTCATTTGAAAGTTACGGCAATTTAAAGTTTTCTGCCAAATATTTTTCGTACTTTTAACGTGAATGATATTTCCTTCCGAATCTCTCGGGCATGTAAGGTGTGGTTGTGATTTAGGTATTGATAGTGTGACCCTAGTAGGTAGTGTAATCAATTTTATCAGTGGTATGAATGGAAATATTGTTGTGGTTATGACATGATGTATTTATTAGATATGAATGGTGTGATGTTGCGATTATGTTAGAAATTTGTGTGCTGAGTAGATGTCGATATAATATCTGGTTCTTCTTGTTATGCTCGTTTATGAGTGGTGTGACCAAATAGGTAGTGTTGTTTGATCTTCCAGGTATAGAAACTATGGCACCACAGACCAGAAGCGCTACATCCAAGGGGCAGGGCTCCAAACAAGCTGGAAATCCATTGCCGCCCCTTGCTGCTAGGGCCGCACAGGAACCACTACCTATGGGTGCCCAGGAGGTGATCCCTGATGTGCAGGTTGAATCAGATGCCCATTCAGCTACGAATGAGCAACTAGTCAATGCTGCGAATCCAGTGAACTTGATGTCGTCTCCCCCAAGGCAAAGCACTGATGGTACTTTGCTGCAAATACTGAGCCTCCTTGTTCAGTAGCAGCAACAACAAGCAGTCACCGTGCCTCAACCAGTGGTTATACAACAGCCTCACTCAGCTGCTGCTAGGTACCGTGAATTCCAACGGGTCAAGCCACCTAGCTTTGATGGTACCGAGGAGCCCATACAGGTAGAGGATTGGGTGATGGAGGTAGAGAAGGCATTCCAGATTGCCCATACCCCACCAACAGAGAAGGTGGTATTTGCTGCTTACCTGCTAACTGGTGATGCCCTACGGTGGTGGGAAACTCAGAAACGTGTACGCAATAGTTCACCAGCTAGGAGTAATAGTGCTTATAATTGGGAAGCCTTCCTGAAGGACTTTAGGGAGCGTTTCATTCCTGTTCCTCGAAGGAGAGAAATGGTGCAGGAGTTTGATCAGTTGGTACAAGGAGATAAGACAGTGACAAAATATGATCAGGAGTTCACCCGTCTCTCAATGTTTAAGAGTGCTACTGCTATGGATGAGGACACCCGAGCTTGAAAATTTGAGGATGGGCTTGCTGAAGAAATTAGAGACCATGTGGTACCGCTTTTACTGCCCACTTACAAAGAAGTGCTCGAAAGGGCATTAGTAGTGGAGCAGAACATACGCCAAAGAAAAGATAAAGAACCAGGCAAGAGGAAACTAGGTTTTAGTCCAGCAGAACCAGCAAAACGACCCTATACCCCAGGAGCTAGCGGGAGTAATAAGAACTCTGGCTCTGGCTTATGGTATGTCAGGTGTAAGCGACCTGGTCACTTGGCGGAGCAGTGTTGATGGATTACTGGAGCCTGCTTCAAATGTAGGAAGATGGGACATTTAGTGGCTAGCTGCCCAAAACTTCGGACCCAACAGAATTCCACCAACCATGCCCCCACTCAGGCAGGTGCAAACTTAGCCTCTAGACCAATAGCTCGAGTTTACGCACTCACCCAAGAAGATGCAAGGCAGAAGGGAGATGTGGTGACAGGTAAATAAAATTTTTATGAATAATATAAATCATTTTAATTATGTGAAATTGCATGAATTGTGTGAACTGTGTGAATCATGTGAACTGTGTGAACCAGTTAAACCATGTGAATTAGGTGGTTACTTAGGACGATAATTGTGCTTACCTTATGTGAACAGGCAAGTTTCTAGTAGCTGGCAGTTATGCAAACACGTTATTTGACTCAGGAGCTATACACTCCTTTATTGCGGAGCACTTTGTACGAAGACATAAGTTAGGTCGGAGTACTAGTGAGGAGGAAATGGAAGTGAGGACGCCTTTAGGAAAGTCCATAGTGGTTGACCAAGTGTGTGATTGTGATATCCATATAAATGGTCGCCAACTTCCTGGATATCTTAGAATTATGAAGATGATGGGTTTTGATGTTATCCTTGGTATGGATTGGCTGGCAAAGCACCATGCATCTATTGATTGTAGAAGAAGAACGGTGAATTTTCGACCTCCTGGATAGGAAGAATTTATTTTCGAAGGAGAGACAGTTGATTTTCCTTCGCCATATTTGATTTCAGTTCTCGAAGCAAGGAAGCTAGTACAAAATGGTACGGTAGCCTACCTTGCTAGTACTATGGATACTCGAAGTGAAGTCACCTTGGATCAAATACTAATGGCTAACGAGTTCCCTGATGTATTTCCAGAAGACATACAAGGGGTGCCCCCAGATAGAGAAGTGGAATTTCAAATTGAATTGATCCCTGGGGCTCGTCCAGTGTCTAAGGCACCTTACTGTATGGCCCCAGCCGAGCTAAAAGAGTTGAAGTCACAGTTGGTAGAATTACTAGATAAGGGTTTTATTAGACCCAGTGTGTCACCCTGGGGAGCACCAATACTGTTTGTGAAGAAAAAATATGGGAGTATGAGGATGTGCATAGATTATCGGGAACTAAACAAGCTCCCAGTCAAAAATCGATACCCGCTACCAAGGATTGAAGATCTATTTGATCAACTAAGGGGAGCTCAGGTATTCTCCAAAATAGACCTTCGATCAGGCTATCACCAGCTTAAGATCCGAGAAGAGGATGTACCTATCACTGCTTTTCGCACGAGATATGGACACTACGAATTCCTAGTCATGCCATTTGGACTGACCAATGCACCTGCCAAATTTATAGATCTCATGAACCGCACTTTCAGGCCATATTTGGATAAGTGTGTTGTGTTGTGGTATTTATCAATGATATTTTGGTATACTCACCTAATAAGGAAGAGCATGAGCAACACTTGAGAATGGTATTGCAGATCCTTCGCAAAGAACAGTTGTACGCCAAATTTAAGAAGTGTGAATTCTGGCTTGAGAAGGTTGGATTTTTAGGACATGTTATTTTGGGAGAAGGGGTTTCTGTTGACCCTAGCAAAATTGAAGCAGTGGTGAATTTGAAACAACCAGGTAATGTGGCGGATATACGTAGCTTCCTGGGGTTAGCTGGTTACTATCGACGATTTGTGGAAGGCTTCTCCAAGATAGCCATGCCCCTAACCAGACTAACACAGAAGGGAGTTCAATTTTCATGGACGAGGGAATGTGAGCAGAACTTCCAAGAACTGAAGAATAGATTGATATCTGCACCCATATTAGCTCAACCAAAGGAGGGGATAGACTTTGTGGTCTATAGTGATGCCTCAAAGAATGGGTTGGGGTGCGTGCTAATGCAAGATGATAAGGTAATTGCATACGCGTCAAGACAACTCAAGCCATATGAGAAAAATTACCCTACTCATGACCTGGAACTAGCAGCAGTCGTTGTGAAATATACACAGATCACAAAAGCCTCAAATATATTTTCACCCAGAAGAAATTGAATATGAGGCAACGAAGATGGCTAGAATTGATTAAGGACTACGATATCGGGATTCACTATCACCCCAGAAAAGCCAATGTAGTGGCAGATGCGTTAAGCAGAAAGGGTGGTCATTCAAGTCCAGAAGCAGGAAATGAGCTGACCGAACAGGAGAATTTGATAAAGGAACTGAAGAGGCTAGAACTGGAAGATACTTCATCAGTAGGGTTATTGGCAAACATGGAAATGGAACCTACACTTCGGACACAATTGGGTGAGAGACAGTGTCAAGATGCCGTGTTGACCCTACTGAGGCACCGAGTTGAACAAGGGGAGTTAGAAGATTTCCATATTGGTGTAGATGGATTTCTATACTATAAAAATAAAATATGTGTACCCGCTTTTAAGGATTTGAAGAATAAAATATTAGAAGAGGCACACACTGCTCGTTATTCAGGACATCCAGGGGGAACCAAAATGTATCAGGACCTCAAACTCAGTTTTTGGTGGCCAGGGATGAAAAGAGAGATAGCTGACTATGTGGCAAGCTGTATGATTTGTCAGATGGTTAAGGCCGAACACCAGCGGCCAGCGGGTTCCTTACAACCATTAGAAATCCCACAATGGAAGTGGGAAATGATCACTATGGATTTTGTGACAGGACTGCCGAAGAATACATATGGGAAGGATGCAATTTGGGTGGTAGTTGATCGACTTACCAAGACTGCACACTTTTTAGCATACAAGACTGGGATGTCTATCGAGCAAATGGCAGAACTGTATATCAAAGAGATAGTGCGACTTCATGGAGTTCCATTAAGTATTACTTCAGATTGGGATACGAGGTTTCTGTCGAGGTTCTGGATTAGCATTCAAAAAGCGATGGGGACAAAACTACAATTTAGTACTGCCTTTCACCCACAGACAGATGGATAGTCAGAAAGGACTATACAAACTCTGGAAGACCTACTAAGAGCTTGTGTTTTAGACTTTGGAGGAAATTGGGAAGGCCACCTTCCTTTGGTGGAGTTTGTGTACAATAACAGCTTTCAGGCAAGTATAGGTATGGCCCCCTATGAAGCCTTATACGGAAGGAAGTGTCGATCACCCATCAGCTAGAATGAAGTGGGAGAGAAAGGAATTCTTGGTCCAGAAATGTTCAGGGAGTTAACTGAAAAAGTTCCTGTAATAAGAAACCGGATACAAGCTGCACAAGATCGACAAAAAAAGTTCGCAGATCAACATCGTAGGGACATAGAATTTGAGGTGGGGGATCATGTGTTCTTGAAAGTCTCCCCGACCAAAGCTATTCGTAGATTTAGGGTGAAAAGAAAGCTCAGTCCACAGTTTATTGGGCCATATGATATTATAGAGCGAGTGGGAAAATTGGCATATCGTTTGGCACTACCCCTATCTTTAGCTGGAATACATGATGTCTTCCATGTGTCCATGCTTCGAAAGTACATTCCGAGAGAAGGTCAAATTGTACAAGAAGTTTCAACGGAAGTTTGCCCGAATATGAGTTATGAAGAAGTCACACTGAGAATTGTAGACTCCAAACTATAGCAACTCCGTAGGAGGACGATTGAATATGTCAAGGTACAGTGGAGTAACCATTCGGAAAGAGAAGCTACCTGGGAGCTAAGCGCAGAAATGAGGGAGAAGTACCCATACCTCTTCGATCACACAAGTAAGTTTGAGGACAAACTTTATTTAAGGGGGGTAGAATGTAAGAATTGGGTGGATTTAAGTAATATATTAGAACCATAATGACTGTTTTGATACTTTCTGCTCTTTAAGAGAGTAGATTGTAATTGTGCGGCTTGACCCTAACTGTTTAGGAAAAACCTAGGGTTATTAGACTTTCCCTACACCCAAAAGACACTATTCACGAAAACACTATTCACGAAATCACTATTCTCAAAATTTTACCCCTCTTGCGAAGGAGAAGAAACTAGTCAGACGGAAAAAGATCAAGAAGGAGGAACGATCGCGTCAGTTATTAGGGGTAGGATTATTTTCCTCTTTTTGTTCCTTTACTCGAGATTATGTACGTCCTAAAGGGGCTTACGAATATTCCTTTCCAAAGGTGAGGAGGACGATTTGATTAACTTGGGACACTCGGAAGATCAAGGATCTAGGATTATTTTCCTCTTTTTGTTCCTTTACTCGAGATTATGTACGTCCTAAAGGGGCTTACGAATATTCCTTTCCAAAGGTGAGGAGGACGATCTGATTAACTCGGGACACTCGGAAGATCAAGGAAAGGATCCCGAATCCGTAGGGTAAGCCTTGTCCTATAGTTATATAAATTAGATTACGAAACTATCTATAGAGATTAATCTGTTTTGTTTAGGCTTTCGAGATCGGAAGGAGGAGAGCAGGTTTAGGTCATAGAAGTCATCGCTAACAACCATAGAAGGTAAGTGAATTCTGTCTTTGTTTCATATATGTATTCCCGTCCATATTCTGTCAGTATTCGTTCTGTATTCGTCCATATTATGTCTGTATTCGTCTGTATTCTATCCATATTTCCGTACGTATTTTTGTACGTATTTCCGTACATATTTTTGTACGTATTACTATATGTATTTTGTTAGTATATCATATTGTGAAATTGGGAGATGTGTTATGGATTTTGAAAATACTGATTTGTATTGTTGATATTGGATTCGTATTTATGATTTTGGATTCATGAGTGTGCTTTTGGGATTTGTGATTGTGATTGTGGATTCGTGATTGTGATTGTGATTGTGGATTCGTGACTATAGTTATGAATTCAGATTTGTGATTGATAAGAATGATAACATGCGGGATTGTCCCATACCTAGTGGACCGTAGTTCGTGCATACTGCTTAAGGGGCAACCGGGTAACCCAAGGTATGTGCGATCAAATAGACGGAAAGGTATGTGGACTATCTGGGCTTGTGGAAGGTAGTACTTCTGCCTAATTGGCCCTTAGGGGAAAGGAAGAGTACTTACCAGTGGACTACAAGAATCCCGACATGAGTGAAAGGACTCCGGAGCTCCGTATGTGTGTGATCATATGTGTGTGATCGTATGTATGTGATCATATGTATTTGGCATTGTGATCGTTGCTGTGGTTATTGTTATGAACATTGTTTCAGTATGCACATGTGGTTGTGATATGTTATGGAATTCTTTACTGAGTTTAAGACTCACCACGGTTGTTTTCTTACGTGTACAGATACTGGATTGTCAGGACGAGAGTAAAAGAGAGCTGCATGCATTCATGTGGACCATTTAAATATGTTTTGGAACATTGATTTTAGATTGTTTGTTTTTCGAATTTTGGACAACTTGTATTTCGGATTTCCATCGTTTTGCAATAAAAGGTTTTGTCACGTTCTTTTTGGGTCGTGACAGTAATTGTATGATAAGAGAAAATAAAATAAGAAGAGTTTCTACACTCCGGAGCAGAAGCTGATCACCATCCTCTCTGCCAGCTTCAGCATGCTCTTCCTTCCCTCTGGGGTAGTAATCACTGAAATTGAAAAAAAACACAAACACAAAAAAAGGATTATGGAAGATCAAACTGAGCTATATCCTAGAGCTCGAATTACGTGGGTTTTACCACGTTGATCTCCTGCTGGAATGTTGATTGCCATTGAACTGGCAAGGCGTTCACACTGGCGATCCAGCGTCACCACCCAGCGTCTAGCTCCAAAGGCTAGGCTAGAGTTGACAAGCGACCTATATATGTCATGAACTGCTCTATCGTCTGTTTTGATGTGCTCAACCCATATCACCTGAAGAATTCACAGTGTGTATTAGGAAACCAACTGAAGGTTTTTGGGAATGTAATAAATTTCTTGTTGTTTGTACGGATATGAGTACTTGATTAGGATCGGGCTATAGTCGAGGCAAGTATTGGACACTTTCTCCGTAAGATGAGATTGCCCTGTATATTTCAGTGCGTACGGGCTAAGGCAATCATCCCCAAGATACAACGACTATCGGGCAGTTCCAAGATCATTGCATACGACTCTCGAACCTTTCGGGCAAACCCTTATATACCCAGAACTTTCTCGGACTTGTCTAAGTGATAGAATGGGGGAAGAGAAGAAGCAGACAATGCAAGAGAAGGCAAATGTCGCTGGGATGATGATGAATGAGGAGGACCCCTCTATTTATAGGGGCTGGAGGCTGTCATCCCGAAGGGCCACGAGCAGAGGCTGGATAGACACCTCCTATGGCCAGCAAGCTGTCTCTCTCTGTCGTGTATCTTTGGATGGCTTCTGGATAGGCCTCAAGTCCTTCGTACCCCTTCGGATGTGCCAGACAGCCTTATCCAGTCCTCGTGTCCCTTTGTCATTAGTTGATAGGGACCCTTATCCTCCTCTCGCATCTTGTACCCAAGCATCCGCTCCCGGCCTTCAGCCCGTGTCCGGTCCCAGTCCTGTGCCCGTGCCCGCGCCCGTGCTTGTGCTCGGACGGTGCTAAAGCACCGTCCTCGTAGTCAACAGAAAGTCAACCAAAAGATAACAGAAAGTCAACTGATGGTCAACCTAGGGAGTGGTCAACTTGTTGAGAGTCAAGGAAGGAAATCTCCTTATAAATTTGGAGAAATTCCTTGCTCTAAGCAATGTGGTACACACTTTCCCTTTCTTTCACTTTCCATTTCTTTTACTTGGGCTTTTGGACACTTGGGCCCATTTGGGCTTAATTCATTTTTTTTCCAACAATCCCCTACATGAATGAAGACCAATGCATGCAGACTCTAATTGAAAGTTCCGACGTGCTATTATTGCATCGAGATAGGTAGCTTACAGCTTTGAACCTTCTCTAGTAAGATGTTATTGGATTTACTCGCTGCTCGGTGAATGCTTGAACCGTCAGCTTTTTGCGTAAACCAAGACAATAACATTTACACAATAACAACCCTAGTATATTTAGGTTCTCACGTTGTGTCCTTTTCGGCTATGGACCGTATCTTGGATTCATAAGTGTTTTTCTTATTTGAAGCGGCCTCACTTTATACTTACATAGGTGATCTCCTATTGAAAGTATCCTGCCATACTTCACCTTCAACAAGGTGTAGGAATCATTAAAAGCATAATGCTTAACCTAGCCACACCTCTGCAGGTCAACACCTGGGCAGCTTCTGAGAATGGGATAGGTTCCAGGTGATTTACTGAACCGTCCATAACTTAGTTGTCTCGTTGAACCAAGTTCGTGGGATCTCCACTCATCATGGTTGAGTTACTGCTATGGACGTCCTTTAGTGCGTGGACTTTAATCCCATTCCCCTTACTGCATTGTACATTTGATCTCGATTGATTCCTTTCGTAAAAGGATCAGCTATGTTGTCCTTGGACTTTACATAGTTAATGGTGATCACCCCGCTTGAGATCAACTGCCTAACGATATTATGTCTCCGATGAATATGTCGAGACTTACCATTGTACATTGTACTTTGTGCTCTCCCAATTGCAGACATGCTATCACAATGTATCAATACAGGAGGTACCGGTTTTTCCCAGCACGAAATGTTCTTTAGGAAGTTTCTGAGCCATTCAGCTTTTTCCCCAGCTTTGTCTAGTGCTATAAACTCTGACTCCATTGTGGATCGAGCTATGCACGTTTGTTTAGAGGACTTCCAAGACACAACTCCTCCTCCTATAGTGAATACATATCCACTCGTAGATTTGGAGTCCTTCGTGTCTGATATCCAGTTTGCATCATTGTATCCTTCTAATACAGCTGGATATTTAGCATAGTGTATGCCATGGTTTATGGTATGCTTTAAATACCGTAAAACCCTTTCTAGAGCTAGCCAGTGATCCTTTCCTGGATTACTTGTGAATCTGCTAAGCTTGCTAACTGAGTACGCAATATTGGAACAAGTGCAATTTGTTAAATACATCAAGCTCCCAATAATTTGTGCATACCTCAGTTGAGATACTGGGTCCCCTCGATTCTTAGCTAAGTGTAGATGTAAGTCTACCGGTGTCTTAGCTGGAGGTCTATCAAAATCTTCGAATTTCTTGAGCACATTTTCCACGTAGTGGGATTGTGTCAAGACAATTTCGTCTGCTTTTCTAGAGATCTTTATCCCTTATATGATGTCTGCCAGACCCATATCTTTCATGTCAAAGTGATTCTTTAACATGTTCTTAGTTTTCACAATAACCTCGTTATTGCTTCCCATAATTAGTAAGTCATCCACGTAGAGACATACAATTACGTAAGCTTCAGGCATGCCTTTAATATAAACACATTTATCGCACTCATTGATCTTAGAGCTAGTATTAGTTTTGTCAAATTTCTCTTGTCACATTTCCAGCATTTATTCTACCCCGTATAGTAACTTGACTAACTGGCATACTTTATGCTCTAGACTAGGAGCTGCCAACCCTTCAGGTTGCATTAGGCTTAGGTACTTTGACCTTTACTAGCTACCCCCATACTTTAAGGTAACCATAGGAACACTTCTTTCCTTTCCATAGCTCGTATGGGGGTTTGACCCTTTTTCTTGTGTGCCAATGTGATAACCTCAAGAGTGGTCGGTCGATTGTACATTGTGCTACGTACTTGGGGGATGAGTTTCAGAAGTGTGTTTTGCTCACTTTTGGTAAAGGGTGACTAGCATGTCGTAAGTCACGATGCTCGATTCTCAAAGTTTCTTTTGCTGTATGGAGAATAACTAGGCAAATTTCCAGTGGAAGTTTATGTTTCACTAGGAAATTTACTAGTAAAATATACTTTGAGCAAAATATTTCTTCCTCTCGTGTAATTCTGCACGTAAAAGAAAATAATATAATCCATATTAGCGAAATAGAAGTAAATACTAATAAAATTAAAAATGAATCTAATATAACTAGACGTGCTAATTTAAAGTCGTCAGCTTGACTACTTTTGTGTCTATGCATTATTCAACATATTAACCAATTGCACTTCTGCAATTTGGTTAATGATGTCTCCTCCCATGTATATTTTGCATCTTTGGCCATTAACTCTGAATACCTCCCCCTTGGTACTTTGTAAATCAAGTGCTCCATAAGGGAACACTTTCATAATTGTGTAAGGTCCACTCCATTTAGATTTGAGCTTCCCAGGGAAGAGTTTAAATCTAGAGTTAAAAAGAAGAACATGTTGACCCTCTTTAAAATCTTTTCTGACAATATGGGCATCATGTCTTTTTTTTGTCTTTTCCTTGTAAAGTCTTGAGCTTTCGAATGCAAGATCTCGAATTTCTTCCAACTCATAGAGGTGGAGAATTCTTCGTTCTCCCGCCTTTTTGTAATCGTAATTAAGGGTCTTGATAGCCCAAAATGCGCGATGCTCAAGTTCCACAAGAAGATGGCATACTTTGCCATAAACTAATCTGTAAGGCGACATTCCAATTGGAGTTTTAAATGCCGTTCGATATGCCCATAAGGCATCATCGAGTTTGGTTGACCAATCTTTCCTAGATGATCTGACTGTCTTTTCCAGAATCTTTTTGAGCTCTCGATTGGAAAGTTCTACTTGTCCGCTTGTTTGGGGATGATAAGGTGTTGCCACCTTGTGAGTTACTCCATATCTTTTGAGCAGGATTTCATAGGGTTTGTTGCAAAAGTGTGATCCTCCATCGCTAATAATTGCTCTTGGCACTCCAAATCTCGAGAAGAGTTTTTTAAGAAATAGGATAACAACTCTAGTGTCATTTGTGGGTGACGCTAAGGCTTCTACCCATTTTGAAACGTAATCAACTCCAACCAAGATGTATTTGTTTCCATTTGATGTGGGAAAAGGTCCCATAAAGTCCAATCCCCATACGTCAAAGAGCTCAACCTCTAAAATACCAGATAATGGCATTTCATTTCTTTTTGAAATGTTACCTATTCTCTGGCAGCGATCACATTGTTCCACATAGGTTCGTGTGTCTCTAAATATGAAAGGCCAATAGAATCCGCACTCAAATACCCTTGCTGCAGTCCTTGTTGCTCCATAATGACCTGAATAAGTAGTTTTATGACATTGCTCCAAAACATTAGCTATTTCCCAATCAGCAATGCACCGTCGAAGTACCCCATCATTACATCTCTTAAAGAGATATGGATCATCCCAAACAAACATTTTAGCATCCCTTAGGAATTTCTTCCTTTGAGGATAACTCAAGCCTGCAGGAATAATTTCTCCAACTAAAAAGTTGGCAAAATCTGCATACCAAGGGGCTTCCACTCTACTTATCGTCATTAGAGTTTCATCAGGAAACTCTTCCTGTATCTTACCATTTTTCTCCATCCCGTCGCTTTTCTCTAGACGAGAGAGATGATCTGTAACAACGTTTTCAGCTCCTTTCTTATCTTTGATTGACAAATCAAATTCTTGAAGTAATAAAATCTAGCGCATTAAGCGAGGTTTTACATCTTGCTTTGAGAATAAATACTTCAATGCAGCATGGTCAGTATAGACTATAACTTTTGAACCAAGCAAGTATGCTCTGAATTTGTCACAAGCGTAAACAACTGCAAGTAATTCTTTCTCTGTGGTTGTATAATTGAGTTGAGCTCCTGCCAGTACTCTACTAGAATAGTAGATAACATGCAGCTTCCCCTCTTTCTTTTGTCCAAGCACACAACCCAACGCTAGGTCACTTGCGTCACATATTAGCTCAAATGGAAGTTTCCAATCCGGTGATGAAATAATCGGAGCTGACTAAAGCTTTCTTTAAGGCATTAAATGCCTTCTGACATTGCTCGTCAAATTTAAAGGACACGTCCTTTACTAACAGGTTTGTCAGAGGCTTGGCGATTAGAGAAAAGTTCTTGATGAATCTTCTATAAAAACCTGCATGACCTAAAAAAGCTCTAATTCCCTTGATTGTAGTTGGTGCAACCATCTTCTCTATCTCATCCGTCTTAGCTCTATCGACTTCCATTCCTACTTTAGAGATCTTGTGCCCCAGAACTATTCCTTCATCCACCATAAAATGGCACTTTTTCCAATTGAGCACAAGATTCTTTTCCTAACGTCTTTCCAAAACTTTGTCAAGATTGTCTAGACATTGATCAAATGAGTTACCAAATACAGAGAAGTCATCCATGAAGATTTCCATAATATTCTCATTCATCTCCCAAAAGATGGACTTCATACAACGTTGGAATGTTGCTGGGGCACAACTTAATCCAAAAGGCATTCTACGATAAGCAAAAATACCGAAAGGACAAGTGAAAGATGTTTTCTCTTGATCTCTGGGGTATATTGCTATTTGGTTGTACCCTGAGTACCCATCCAAAAAGCAATAGTAAGAATACCCCGCTATCCTTTCCAACATTTGATCAATGAATGGCAAAGGAAAATGATCCTTTCGTGTGGCATCATTCAATTTCCTATAGTCAACACACACTCTCCAACCTGTCACAGTACGTGTTGGAATGAGTTCCCCCTCATCATTGATTACTACTGTCATTCCCCCTTTCTTTGGAACACAATGGATTGGACTAACCCATTCGCTATCCAAAATTGGATAAATAATGCCTGCTTCTAGAAGCTTGATCACCTCCTTCTTAACAACTTCTTTCATGTTAGGATTCAACAGCCTTTGGCGGTCAACCCTAGGCCTTGCTCCTTCCTCCATGTGAATATGGTGCATTACAATTTCTGGGCTTATCCCCTTGATGTCTGAGATTTGCCAAGCAATTGCCTTAATTCGTTTGTTCACTATTGCAAGCACTTTGTTCTCTTCATCCTTGGAAAGCTTGTTCGATATTATAATCGGTAACCTACCTCCATCTATTAAGAATGCATATCTTAGATGCGAAGGTAGTTCTTTTAACTCCAAGGATGGAGCTTTCACAATTGAAGGTGGAGTTCGATATCTCAATTGAATTTCCAATTCCTCAAGTAGACTATTCTTATCAACTTCTTCCTTCATTTCTTTCACAACTCCCTCTTCTTCTTCGTGTTGTCCTTTATCCTCTATTCTCAAAATATTTTCCTTACAACATTCGAGAATACATTCATCAACAACATCAATCTTCATGCATATCCCTTCATCAAGAGGATGATGCATCACACTTGTCATTTTAAACTCAACCTTCTTATCTCCAATCTGTAGAACCAATTTACCATTATGCACATCTACCAATGCATGTGCTGTGTTGAGGAAGGGTCTGCCAAAAATTAGTGGACAATTTTTGTCCTCCGAAAAATCGAGAACCACAAAGTCTACTAGAAAAATGAACCTGTCGATCTTTACCAAGACATCTTCAACCACACCGAATGGTTTCTTTATAGTTTGGTCTGCCAACTGGAGTAGCATCGAAGTTGGCTTAACATCACATAGCCCTAGTTTGCGAAATGTCGATAAAGGCATCAAGTTAATACTTGTGCCTAAATCACATAAAAACTTTGGAAACTCTATGTCACCAATAAAACTAGGAATAGTGAAACTCCCAGGATCTTGAAGCTTAGTGGGAATATTTTTCAAGATTAGAGAGCTATAATCTACTGTGAGAGCGACTGTCTATTTATCTTCCCACTTCCTCTTCTTCGTGACGAGTTCCTTCAGAAATTTGGCATAGTGTGGAACTTGATCGAGCATATCAAGAAGAGAGACACTGATTTGCACATCCTTCATTTTCTCCATAAACTGGAGAAATTTCTCATCCATTCCCGACTTTCTCTTTACCCTTTGCGGATAAGGTAGAATGGGAATCATTGCGGGTGGCGGTATGTAAACTTCTTCTTCCATCGCAACTTTATCTTGTGAAGTTTTCTCTTTCGGCACTTGTTCAACCTTCTCTTCCATAACATCGTCAATCTTATCTTGGTCAGATTCCACCACTTCACTTTCTTTAGCCTTCTCATTGACTGTTTGAGAGGCTAATTCTTTACCACTCCTTAAAGCGATAGCACTTACGTTACCTTGACGATTTTCTTCAGTAGAGCTAGGGAGTGCACCTGAAGCTCTTTGGGCATTTGCCTTTGCAATTTCCCCAAGTTGTATTTCCATGTTTCGCATGGCAGTTTATTGCCCCCTAAGGAATTGTTCCAAATTATTTTACCTTGCCTCTTGGCTTGCTAAGGCCTTAAAAATTTGGCTTTGATTAGTAGATGATTCTCCCGTTTGTTGGATGAATTTCTCTACCTTATCAAATCTTTCCTCAAGAGCCCCCATTCTTTCTCCTAAAAATCCACGTGGTTGAAAACCAGGTGGTGGTCCTTGTTGTTGTGCACGTAATGGTGATCCTTTATCAGGAACAATTGCCATGCTATCTTCAATGCTCCTATCTTTCCATGAGAAATTAGGATGTTTTCTCCATCCCGGATTGTATGTTGAAGAATATGGATTGTTCCCCATCCTATTTCCTCCTTGTCCTTGACCACTAACAAAATTAACGGGCTCAGTTTGTTGGTTCATCATAGCACATTGACTAATGTCGTGGCCAATTTTGCCACATGCTTCACAATTTTGTTGAATAGCAACAGCATCAACCTTGCTATAGGTCAAGTCACGTAATTGTTTTTCCATTAAATCTACCTGAGCTTGTAATGACAAGGAAGCATCAAGTTCAATCCTTCCTCTCCTCTCACTTCGCTCAGTTAATTCTCTGACAAGCTGTTTTTTTCTCTCATTTGCAATTATCCTATTTGTTGCTGCCAACTCTTCCAAAATATGGTAGGCTTCATCTCTTTCCTTTCTCAGAAAATTCCCATTGGAAGCAGCATCTACAGTTCCCATCATTGTCGGTGAAAGGCTAAAATAAAAAGTCTTTAGCAAAGACTCTTTCGATAAACCATGGTGTGGGCAACTCCTCTGTAATCCCTTAAATCTCTCCCAAGTTTCACTCAAACAATCTCCTTCATATTGTTCAAAATTTGTGATCTCCTTGACTAGCTTACTTGTCCTTGAGTATGGGAAATATTGATCTAGAAAAGTATTTGCAAGTTCTGCCCAAGTAGTTATTGGAGTATCCTTAAGTTGCTTATACCACAGTTTTGCCTTGTCCCTAAGCGTATATGGAAACATTCTTATCTTAACGACATCATCTGAAACCCCCTGATACTTGAAGTTATCAGCTAATTCCATGAAGTTTCCAAGATGGTCATTTGCGTCTTCATTAGGTAATCCATAGAACTGACTCGATGCTTGAAGCATATGAATCACTGCCGTCTTGATTTCAAAGTGATCAGCTTCAATAGCTGGATGCTGGATTCCTGTTTTTGCTCCTTCATATGTCGGTCTTCCATGGTCCAATAGAGATTGTCGAGGTGCTTGAACCTCAGCTCCTTGTCCTTCTTGTCGTTGATCCATCCTTTCTTCCCTTAATTTCTTACGCAATGTCCTTTCAAATCGAGTGATGTCCACTTCAAATTCTAATGGAAGATTTTTAGTGGACCTGGTTAAGGGCATGCACGTAACTTGTTTTGCAAGTAACTAAAAATTAACACTGAAAGGAAATTTTTTTTTGTTTTTTTGTTTTTTTTATTATACTATTATTATTAGAACACTTAAAAAGTTTTCCTAACCCAAGTTCGTGCACCAAATCAAGTATTTAAAACTCAATCCCCGGCAACAGCGCCAATTTGTTCTCGAGCCTCCCAGACGAGAGGGTCTGCTATTTTTTTTCTTAAGTTTCCTGCTGTTTTTCTAGATGACAGGTCATCTGTCTGGACAACATGGCGTATGCCAGAAGTTCCTGGCGTGCGCCAGGTTATACGTTTTTCTAAGAGTTGGAGTACGCCAACTCTTCTGGCGAGTGAATTTAAGCCTCGGATGGCCTAAGTTGGCGTACACCACCTATTTCTGGCGTGCGCTAACACAGCAGTTCTTCTAGCAGAGTTGCACAAATGAGTAAGTAAGGGAAAATCGTCCCACAAGGACCGAGTTTAAAGCTTCAACTTGGTTTAGTAACTTGTCTAAGATCAAATTATGAAGTGGTTTGATGACAACTCTCGTTCTAAGTTGGTCTACTACTCTATCAAATTATGACTTTAGTTACTTGAAGATTTGGTATTTAAAACAGATTCTTAACAACTTATATTGCACAAATGAGCAAGGTGAACTTAAAACCACATTAATCATCGAATTCAGAAGGTTTACTAAGTACATAACATGGTCCTAGTGTTTCGAAATCAGCCAAACTACACTCTCGTGCTAGAAAGGCCTAAATTGATTCTTTACCAAGCTTAGAATGATAAGATGTTCTCTCGACCCCAAAAACCAACTAAGCACAGCAAAGAACCAACTATATGCATCACTTTAAGGACAATAAATCACTGAGTAAGGGTATTAGCAACCCAAACCAACAACTTATCTAACTAACCTTTCCATTTAAACTATCTCCTCTCGGTTTCAAGTTTAAACTAACTTCTAACCTTGGTGATCAAACAAGTTTAGCATGGCATTAAGTTCGTTAGTTTGACATGTTCTTCATGTTTTTAACCCTCTAAACC
The DNA here is from genome assembly GCA_012979155.1 of Hypericum perforatum. Classification (NCBI taxonomy): domain Eukaryota; kingdom Viridiplantae; phylum Streptophyta; class Magnoliopsida; order Malpighiales; family Hypericaceae; genus Hypericum; species Hypericum perforatum. The sequence continues at coordinate 29,513 of SOPF01027906.1, forward strand.
GTGACTAAGTAGTGGCTTTAAGCCACCAAACTCAAAGATCAACTACTCACACATGCTTGCAAAGAACAATATACTCAAAAACATGAACATACTTAGCATTATTTAACAAAACTAAGAGTACAAGAGAAGAAAGTGTTACAAGGTGATCCTCAGCTTTTCCTCAAGTTCTTCACAGAGAAGCTGGTCCAAGTTCGTCCTCTCCCTCTCTCTCACACACACACTTGTCTATTCTACACTAATGTTCATTATTTGTATAAAAACAAAAGTCCAAAGTCAAATAAATGTAAAATAAGTTAATATCCTAACCACTCTCCACCACTGCACCATAATGGTCTGCCAAGGTCACAAGAAGGCCAAAAATCCCGAGTGCATGGCCCCCTCCACTATTTTCCACTCAAAGAGGCAAGTGGCTGGCAGTGTCACTGTCTGGTCTGGCGTATGCCAACTGTTCCTGGCGTACGCCAGGTCTTCAGGTGCTTGGTCATTTGCAATCCATCATTCTTGCTCGTGGTCGTTCACTCCTCGTGCATTATTGGCGTACGCCAACTATCTCTGGCATACGCCAGGTCCTCAGACTTGCTCTTCTCGCCTTCGCACCTCTCTAGTCGTCCATGCATCCGCTTGTCTAGCTCGGTCATCATCCATTTCCTCGAATTAGCTCCTAAAACCATAAAACATAATAAGAAACCAAAATACATGACAAAAACATGAAATAAACAAAACTACGCCAAAATTAACTAAAACTCAAATAAAACAACCTAAAATACTAAAAACGGACTAGACAAAGGACACAAGTAATGAGTGTTTTATGCACTCATCAGAGAGGCATTCAAGATTGCAGCATACATTTTAAACAGAGCAACAACCAAAACACCATATGAAATTTGGAGAGGCAAACAAGCTAGTTTGAACTATTTTCATATTTTCATGTTTGGCCACAGAAGATGAACTAGAGCAGGTGATGAGTAGGTTTAGTTGGTATCAGAAGCTTGATGTGGACTGGTCCACTTACGAGCAGCTTCCTGGCTTCTTCAACATTAATAACCTCAGCCACCATGGGATAATGAACAACGATTAACAATTTTTACGGTATACAATCCCTCATCGTCCGCCATCTTACAAATTGACTCACATATATCATACACAAATTCATAATCTCAATCAAATCCTCATAATCTTCAATACTCATATTTGTCAAAACCATGCATAACCAAAAATCACCAAATCACACAAAACAAAGACTCACTTTCACAATCCATCATACAATCACATAATCATCATATCAACCAACATCACAAGTTTATAACAAATAATGCTAGTCAAAATAGAGGTTAGGGATAATATCTCCCTACCTTAACCAAATTGTCCAAATACTCCAAAAGAGCTTCGAACGTCACTTCACGATCCTTGGTGTTCGAACTCCAAAAGATGGTCAACTAAATCATATAACAACCCTATATCAATCTTCAACCTCTCAAACTCATGGAAAAATGGATAAGCCTACACTAAAGTCCCTAAAATCATATTCTTACACAAATCTCCAAAATATGTATAATAATCCTCTTATCTCATCATTAATGACTAGATCAATATCTATGATTATCAAATCCTTCATTCAATCCTTAAATACTTAAAACTCCAAATTATCCATAATCATAAAAGTACTCAAATCCTTACAAGCTTACACATAATTCAAGGTATTGAATGGATCTACACTTAATTTCAATAAAACTAAGTCTAGAAATCACTTACCAAGCTTCAAATCAAAGGAAGACCTCTTCTCCTTCTTCTTCTCTCCTCTTCCATGTCTCTCTCTCTCTCTATCTGTTTTTGTTTCAAATGGCTGAGTACAAAGACTCCACTCACAAGCCTCTTAGATATTTTAGCTAAAAAGCTTACCATAAATGGTAAAAACACCCATAAGCCACTTGCCATTTTTTTCTACTTTGGTCCTTAACCTTTCAAGTCATTGTAATGGTACTCTTAACTCCCTCTTAAGTTCTTATAAGTCCTCAAATCAAGCCTTAAGCCATTTTTACCACATTGCTCACCATTTGGCAAATTCTTTCATTACCATTGAAAATTGTACCTAAAACCGAGCATCTAAGAACTTTCCCATGATCCCATCAAAAAAGTCCTCAATTGTCAAAAGTTTCATAACCACATTGTAGGACTGGATGTTACGAACGCACACAAATTGGAATCACCCAAATCAGAAATCGTATGAGGAAGTTATGAATTTTTGAAACAAAGTGTGCGTAGCCCGTAAAACCCTAGTGATCGCTTATTTTACATAGCTATCGCTAGGAATGGTAGCGCTTGCTATAACCCAAGATAACAAAGTTGTAGATCTGTCTTATGGATCTACTTGGCTTGAAATCACTTAATTCGGAGTTCGTATGAGAGAGTTATGATTTTTCTACCAAAAGTCAATGGACTAAGCCTATCATTCCTAAACTGACTGTAATCCACTCAAAACTCCAAAACTCGACCTCAAATCATAAAACTCATATCAACAAAGTTGTACATAAATTTGTTACGGACATACACAACTTAGAAACATCCAATTTGAAGTTTATACAAAAACGTTATGCTTATTCCTCCAAAGGCTGACTAATTCATTACAACGATTCTAACATCGATCGAAACAAAATAACTAAAGGTCGGACCGAACGGTTATGACAAAGGCAAAACTAGCGAGGGTCATAACATGAATCTAAAGGGCTTTGGACCCCTAGAGATACTGCTCCCTCTAAGCTCCAGGGTAATAGGCCTATGGTCCGAGGCATTCCGGAGGAGTGCTCGACACTGTACTGAGTCCCAAATGTCCATGAAGTCCGGAGAAGCAAGTGCCTGATCTAGTCTAGACTCCATGTGTCTCCGCATCCTCCCACTAGAGAACTTGTACCGAGCTCCCTGCCCCCGCTAGCGTGGCCTGGGTTCTAGGTCAGCGTGCTCTTGCTCTCGATTTTTCAGCCCACATCCCTGCCCCCGCTACAGTATTCATGTCCCCAGCCACATCAGCTTTTTTCAGCATAATTTTTCTAAAATGCAGCTAACTGTACTAAACTCAAATATTTTTTCGCATAACTTTGAATACACTAAATTGAAATTAGAAGCATACAATTTTTTGAAATGAAAATTTTATAAAATTCGAAATATATTTCAAACCAACCAAAATAAGAATTTTTCAAAATAAAAAATTATTTGAAAATTATTCTAATTACAAATTCGTAGAATTGGAAATTAAATAGAATTTCATATTTAAGATATATGGTGCGTTTGTTTATCAGGCTATGACTGGACTGGACATAAAATTTAGTCCAGTTTTAAGTTAGGTGGTAATATAGGCCCGTACAAAAATCACTTTTTGTCTTGTCCAATCTCTAAAATATGTCCCTACCTTCCACATGGGACAAGAAAATTTGTCCTAGGCTTGAAACTTATTTACATGAATATTCCATAATTATCCTTCCCCAACCACTTTCTTTATTATGTTTTCTCTTTCCTTTAATTATGTTTTATGTAATAATTTTTTTCTTGATGGGTCTAATAAATGTTATCTCTATCTTTAAATAAATCTTATCTCTATCTTTTAATAAATCACTTTTTTCAGAAATCTTATCTCCATAGCACAAACTCATATTGATTTTCTCCAAAAATTTGACATGAATTAAATTATAAGATTCAAAAATGAAGATTAAAAATAACAAATAGGAATTTTTATTTCTCTCCAATTCAGTCATAGTTTGTTTTGTACTGTCTTAAATGATATTTGTTTCCAAACATGTGATAGGACTAAAAAACTTCTTTTCCCGGCCAATCTTGTTGTGTCATGTCATGTCCTATACTGTTCTGTCTTATCCAGAACTCGTACCAAACGCACTCTATAAGTTCAAGGGTTATATTACATATTAAACATATAGAATTAGATTAAATATCAATAAAATATCTCTAGCATAGTGGTTAACATCTCTATCTCACTCCCTCTAAACCAGGGATTAAATCCCACCTTCAATATTTATAAAGTTTTACAAATAAAATTAAAAAAAATAATGGTACGCCACCCAAAATTGAACCCGGGTCTCTCGAGTGATGGACAAGTTTCATGACCAACTGGACTACAGCAGATTCGTGAAACATCTTATATTATTAATACATATTAATTGTACATTAATTTCTCCTTTCCAACGAATTAAAACAAGGTTTTTAGTTCCCACATCGAATAAAACAAAGAATAAAGGCCCACCATAGATGTATAAATAAGAGAGGACTTCTCAACACAATCACAAAGTCATATATTTGGTGCTTTCAATTTTGTTTTTAAAATTGAAAACAATGAGTTAAAATTCTCTCTAATAAATAGAATAGGGAAAAGAAATTTTAAATTTTAAATTGTTTTTAAAAAAACAGAAATGTTGAAAAAATTAGAAATTGAATTTAGATTTTTTTTATAATTTTTCTGATTTGTTTTGATTTTTTATAATTTTTTTTAAAATTAAAAACCAGAGTGGGCGACGTGGCACAATTAGAGCGGACCACGTCGCTCACTCGGGTGCGCGCCTTTGGAGGTGCGCTGCGCCTCACTAACATGCGGGTCTGCCGCGCATGTCAGCAAGGCGCCCGGGTTGCCATTGGGCAACCCGACGTGTGGCAGACCTAGGGCACGCGACTCCCGGGCTGTGGATGGTCTAAGTGGCAGTTCTCGACAAGTACCACAAAGATTTAAGAATTCACTATTATTCTTTGTTCTTGCTTCAAATATCTTAATCTTGGAAATTTTCAAGGTGGAAAAAATGAAGGACTTGAGCATCGGCTTGCGGTAATTGAAACTTCAGTAAACAAGTATGGAATCATCTTGATTTTGTTCAGATTGATGTGATCCATGTAAACAGGGCAACAAAAGAAGTCACGGTGGAGAGTGAGTTATTCATTTACACGCTACTTTAATCCAAAGTTTCAAATGTTGTTTGATTTTGTTGTTATCCT
>SOPF01027907.1:0-11766 GCA_012979155.1 Hypericum perforatum
TTTTTTCTCGGGTTTTCGCCAGAGAAACCGCAGCATCCTCTCTTCGTTTCAGAATTTACACTGGTTTGTGGTGCTGAGCATACCTAGAAGATGCCTGATTAGGTTCGTTCTTGATGCAACAAAATCGGAGTATCCTTTCGTCTCCATCGATCCGCTCGGGCTTTGCAGAGCTTTCCTTAACTTTTGACATGGCTAGGTATAAAATCAGACATGTATTCTGTTTCTGCAGAACACCAAATGACCAGTTCTTACAAGTTCTTTAATCACCGAAACAGGCTTGACTCGGGCCTTCCCTTCTTTTGAGATTAGGTATGATAGTAGATATGGATTACTAAATAATTATTATTTTTTCTCATTAACATACAACTCTATTCGAAGTTTTCGTATCTTTTATTTGTAGTCCAACTAGGACAGAAAATAAACAATTAAAATTATCTCTCATCCAAGATTGGCAAAGTTGCTATTTAGATTTCTAATTGAAGTGGGTCAAATCTTTGTTCATTCAACACTTTCCCTCTTGCTTTACCAATATATATGCACTTCGTTTGTTTTCTCCAAAAGAAAACTTGGAATAAAGGTCAAATAGGACCCTCCGCTTACTAAAAATTTCAATGCACACCTAAGGTTGTTAAAATCTAGATTTAACTCCTAAAATCTTAAGATTTTACGATTCAAAATAGGCAAAAAGAGATATATCCTTGCAAAATTAGGACTTGAGTGAAATCTATGAAATCTTAGTTATAAATCTTAAAATCTTGGAATCTACGATTTAAAACAGTAAATCTTTTTGGTTTTAGAGTTGAAATTTCCTAATTAAAGATTCATTTTATTGAAAATAATATTAAACTCTTACTTAATTTTGATATAGATATTAAATATTTATTAATTAGTATAATATAAATTACTATGAGTCGTTCTGACTTATTAGTAAATTTATTTTATATAGATAGTTTGACAAAATTATGTTTTAAGATGATGTTTGAGACAACGAGTATTTGTGACTTATTAGTAAATTAATATATGTATGTTACATTTATTTTTCTAATATATTTATAATTTTATCAATTATGTAAAATCTTACGATTTATTGTACGATTTCGCGATTTACATTTTTTTTTTCCTCAAACGATTTCTAATGAAATCCCGATTTTGACAACCTTGTGCACACCTTCTACGTAAAAATGGTGCACTTAACCCATTTTATTATTCCAGATGGGTCAATTCACATCTTCAAAATATTATTCTCATCACCGGCAACATCTCATCATCGTACGTGGCATTTTTTGTCACTTTAAATGTGCCATGTCAGCATACAATACTTCATGTCATTACCTTTCATAGAGATAGAGTACTAATTGTATGTGTTCGCGAGATGATATATGTTGGCAAGATCGCTTGTAGATGAGGAAGATTGACTTGTCCAAAAATGTAGGACGATCTGATGCACATTTTATTTCTGACGTGGAAGGTATAAACATATATGAAAGTAAAGAGATGATATGGTGTTGTTCTTTAATCATCGCCGTGATGCTTGTTCGCCAATTAAACCAGAAATCCTAAAAATTAAATTCTCACAAAATTCAACAAAGAAAAACAAAATCACCTTCTAGAGGACGACCACGCGATCTGGTGCAGTAATAACGATAAACTACATCGATAAGAAGACGACCGCACGCCTTTGGTTCTCGAGCTATGTTTTTTTCGATTGATTTTCACCTTGTAGATATAAGTTTCTTGCACCATCCTTAGCATCATCCTCACCCAACCCATTTCTCTCATTCCTGGAATATTTTATTAATTTTTTCATTCATTTCTATCCCTACACTCAATTTTTTATCCACACCAACATCTCTACCACAACCTATTCCCAACTAATAAACAATTAATATATCTATCATCCACATCATCATCTCAATTAACTTCGTTAATTTATTAATTTTGGAAAATGAACAATAATAATTTTTGTTGAAAAGCATTAAATTAGCAATAATTCAAATTACATAGAAAATGTGAAATATGATAAATTATAAATGCAGATGATGCTAATTAAAAATTAACTACTTGGAAAAAATTAATATTTTTATTTATTTATTTTATAAAATTCAAAAGATAATTATAAGATTTTTTCAACAACAAATCTTATCCTTAAAAATATTGGATGCCACTAATATTGTGACAAGTACAAATAAGATGTTTAAATAGCAAATGAGGTCCACTCATTTCCTTCAATTCTCAGTTAGTCATCCATTCCTCTTTTTCCATTGGTTGGCTGGGCCTCTCTTCTCTTTTTTTTCCCTCCCCCAGTGGGCTCCATCCATCCCTTGCCCATCCAGGGCCATTGCTACAGAGGGTATTAGTGAGATGATTGATGATGGAGGGAGATGATTGATGATGTGGAGTATTAGAGGCTCATATGGCATATTTAAAACAAACAAAATTGTTACATGGCAATTTGATTATTATGAGAGTATACCTGAATCCAGACTATGGCCTATTAATTTTGACCGAGTCTATGTAAGTTGTTTATTTTTAGAATCGGCTCAATTGAGTTAGCTATTAGATTCGGATTTTGTTAAGGGCACGAATATGAACGGATCTATAGGATCATACTTGATCTTATTCGACTTTTATTATAAATATGAATGGATCAATAGGATCATGCACGAATACAAATACATTAATTACTAAATCTAGTACCAAATTCTCAACATCAATGTTACAAACTTGGAATTTGTTTGATTGATTTTTTTATGTTAATTTATTTTAATAAACATATAATTTTTATTCACATTTGTCTAGTTAGTTAATGTTATTGTGAATAATTATGTTAAGTTTAATTTTATTTAACATAAGATAACATTTTAACATATATGAATTCACAGATTGTCCTTGACCTATTCAATATTTTAAAAATTGGATCTTACCTGAATTCTTATTTTTAAAAATAAAAAAGGTAGGAATCTAGATTCATCTTTTTGAAGGAAGATTAAGATGTGAAACTTATAGATCCTATTGGATCATACTCATTGTTATTCTAAATAAAATGATAAGATGGTCACTAGAAAAATAATTACAAGGTGTGAGTTGACCTATTTGGAATAGTAAAAGGGTGTATTGCATTTTTTGAGTAACTAAACTACAGGGTGTTATTTGACGTTTATTTCAAAAAAAATTCGGCCTTACATTTTTTTGCTTTTTATATTTTTCATTCTTCGTTTCAATTGTGATTGTACCTGGTCAATGATAAAGATTGCCTAACTGACTCGACTGAATAAAACGTTGTATCATTGAAGTTTCAAAATGAAACCTTAACAAAGTTCAAAATGAAGCTAAAACTTGTAGAAGTTCAAAAATTCAGATCCTAAAATTTAGGATACGTTGATCAGGTATAAATTTAGGATACGTTGACAAAGTACCCATTCCTTGCTCATCGAGTGGCAGGGAATAATTTGGAAATTTGATGACAATTAATACTTGTAACGAAAATGTACTTGAATTCAGATCCTAAAAATTTAGGATACGTTGATCAGGTATAAATTTAGATTTAGATTTGATCAAGGATAAAGGTTGCCTAACTGACTAGACTGAATAAACCGCTGTATTATTTTTTTGAGGAAATAAAGTATTATTGAAGTTTCAAAATGAAACCTTAAAAAAATTCAAAATGAAGCTAAAACTTCTAGAAGCGGACAAAGTGCCCATTCCTTGCTCATCGAGTGGCAGGGAATAATTTGGAAATTTGATGACAATTAATACTTATAACGAAAATGTACTTGAATTCAGATCCTAAAAATTTAGGTATCGTTGATCAGGTATAAATTTAAATTTAGATTTAGATTTGATCTACAAAAATGATAAGGGTACAAATTGATATATAAGATATTGTCCTTGTCTTAGTTGGTGTTTTACGATAATTTAAAAATAATATATTAATTACTAAATATATTACCAACTTCTCAATATAAACTAAACAAATTTCAAATTTATCTAATTGCTTTGTTTATTTTCTTATATTGACTTGCAAACTTGTATTCACAAGTTTCAAGTGATTCGTTACTATTGCGAATTAATAAATTTTATTTTATTTTTCTAGAAATTATATAATATGAGCATATCAATCTCTTTCATTCTGTCTAGTATTTTAGAACTTGAATCATATCATTATTCTCATTTTAAAAAATAATAAAAATAATGAACTGGGTCCACTTTATATAAAAATCCGGGTTATGTGCATCTTACCGGATGTTATCTAGCACATTGCCATATATTCTAACGGCTGAGAAATTAGGAATTTGTTAGATTTTTTTTTTACTAGCATTATATACACCTGCAAGTCAAATCAAGGGCCCATCGAGCCCATTATAACATCAGAGGTGACGACATGTGTGATCGAGTTTTTTTATTATCAATCCCATTTAAGGGATCATTTTATGTTTTTACAGTCTTGTTTGTTAATTAAGTTAATTATTCTCAGAATTTTAATTTATCTATGTATTTGCAATAAGGTCCTTACTTTATCAACATTTGGTATATGATCTATTTTTTTTTCCTTTAAACTAATATTAGTTTGTGTTTCCTTATTAATTTCAATACTCATTTTTATATTTTTCAAATGTGAATGACTAATAAATCATTACATACAAAAAATTCAAACTTGAATACCACTATCAACAACTACAAAAATTCGATTAAACACAAGAACATCAACCCATATACTAAAATCAAATCTCGATCCTGCACCAGTTCGATGGGCTCGACCCCTTTTTCCCATTCTACCACTCCCCGCCTCATTCCTGGCCAACTTCTCCTCCCTCGTTCTCCCCCTGTGCCCAAGCTACTTCAAGGTTGCCACCGGGAAGCTCCTCATCGCTAGACTCGCTGTCACACTCTCTAGCCTCGGCGTATTTGTGTGCCTCTATTAAAGAAGAAGGGCAAAAAAGACGACGTGAAAACCACGCGAAGCGAGTCGAAGACTAGTACTCCAGTAAGCACCCGAGTGTTCACCTTCATGGTGAGCCCATCCACCGGGAGGAAGATGAGGGCCAACTCTTCCAACAAATCAACTTGGTAGGGTTTAGCCATTTATTATCCTGTTTTTTTTTTTGGAAATCTAGGTTAAGCTCCTCTCACATATCACTTTGATAGGATTTAACCGTACTGGAGATCTAGATTTAGTGTTCGATATAATTTATCTTCGTTTGAATTAGTTTGGTGTTTGAGAGACTTGAAATAAGTCAATGACGGTATCGCGTTGCAAGTCGAGAACATTTTTTAAGATGAAGCCAACGAGAAGAAGGGAGCGAGAATGGTAATAGCCCCTTTTTTCATTTTAGATTTTTTCTCTTGTTTTCTAGAATGCCTCAGTGGAGATCAAGTTCTTTGTCATTGAGCTCGGTACGAAGTCGAACTCTGATATTAGTTGTTGAGTTGATGTTCTTTTATTTAATTGAGTGTTCTTTTGTTTATGTGGTAGTCAAAATTAAAGAAGAATATTTTTGTTTTGTTATTTGTGTCATGATATATTAGTTATTTCACATATAAAAAAAATGAGTGATAAAATTATCAAGATAATTTAAAAGAACGTCTAACCAAATATTTGAATCGAAAATCTACCACAAATAATGACATAAGTTACAGATCCAAAAACAATTTGTCATTTTTGTTCTCTGTAGTATCTAAATATATCATAACAGTTAATCTAAATTCGAGTCGAATGGAATGTTAAGAAATTACAAAGATAAATATCCAACACTATTATGTCCTTTATTGCTTGAACTCGATACATCCTTAAGTTCAAAAAATAGTCTCACAAATCATTCTATGTATGTGTTGGGTTGTATTTTCTGCAACATACATTCTTACCTTATTTTTATCTAAAATACATCCTTAACTTATTTTATGTAAATAATACTCGTTTTTTTTGGTTTCCAAAGAGTGACTTGCTTGGTCGAACAGGTCATTCCCTCCCGGCACACGCTTCCAAGACTTGGGTGTTCGAGGTCCCCGGTTGTTGTTTTGTTAGACCTGCAGTTTTTATTTCTGTAATTTTTGGATTTGCTTCTGTTGTACTTGTGCGTTTCGGGCTTCTCCTTTTTGGCGTTTTCGTTCGTTTTGGAACAGTGTGTACATAGTCGATAGATAATCGTACAAATTGATTGATTAACAAATTTTATTTATAAAAAAGTTAATATCCCTAACTTTAACCAAATTATTAAAAGGCATGTACTTTTTTTTTTGGTAGAATTGAAAGGCATGTACTTCGAATTGTAGAAATGATGCTTATGCTTTAAAAAAGACACTACGCTACTAAATGATTTTATACATTCTTTTTACTATAAATTGATTGTTCGCAGAAACACTAAACAAAGGAACAAGAAAAAGGTTTGGCCGACAAGCGAACGACAAGAGTCCACCGTAGTCCAACAGAGTCAAACATCTCTGCAACCTTTTTTGTTAGTCTTGTCTAAAAAAACTTAAAACTCTATTTAGTGTTGTATTTGTTTAAAAATAATATTTTATTATATTTGTTGTTTGTAGAATTGGAACAAAATTATTTTCTACAAGTATAATTGAATAACTTTAACAAATACGACTCTTATAATAAATCATTTTGGTAGTCGAATATACTGTACTTTCAATTTAAATTTGAAGGACAATTTTCCCAATATGGATAAAAACTTGGACAAACATCTCCTATAAAGTAAAAAGCCTTTCATCCCCAAACTCACTAACAACGAATACCTCCAATACGCCACCGTCTTCGCTCTGTCGCCTCCGTCTCCGCTCTTCCGGGCTTCAGGAGGGCTGCCTCTTTCGCGTTCGAGGGCAACCCGCGTCTCCGTCGCTTCGGACTTCCAGGCTCCGGCCTCTTCCTCGAGCTCGGACTCCGACAACGACAACAGAGGAAAATCGCGGAATTAAGGTTAGGGCTTTGCAAATTAGTTAAGGTTAGTTTATTAATTAAAACCAGAGAGATTGGGTGGCTAACCGGTGAACCGTTGTCTCGGGCGGGAGCGAGTTTGAAGGTTCTGACAAGAATAGGAGGAGCAAACAGTGGGTGAAGGTGACAAAGGGACCAAGACACAAGCACCGAAGCACGACTAGCGAAGGCAAGTTCATGGATGTTTTTCTTAAAGCTGTGATTTTCTTAAGTGATTAGAACTGAACGTGATGATGAACACGACAATTACTTCCTGGATCCTTTATTATTTTTATCTTTAAATTTCGCTTGGCAATTTTATCCGTTACCAGTTGGTGTCAATGGACAATTTTTCAATGATCAACATAACATGCCCATTATTAAAGCCGATTTGTATTAGTTTAGCACCTTAAGTTGTATTTGGAATTTGTAATGTCTATTGAATATTTAATTTGTATGTTGAATTTGTGGATTTATATGTTTGAGAATTGAGGATTGATGATTTTATTAAGAATTTGTTATTTGGATATGTTTGTGAATTGTATGTGGATTGATGTAATTGTTTTGTTTTGTCCTCTGCCGTTTTCCCATTTGCCATTTTGTGTTCTCTGTGAAGTGTGAATTGTCCATTTTGTGTTCTCTATGAACTAACTGTCCATTTTTGTGTTTGTGAATTGAAGGATTCAGGTTTCCGGCTTGAAGTGGGACTGGTTTTCGCTTTCAGTTTTTTCAATCTGGTCCGGTCCGGCTCGTGTGCTTAGCCCTACACTACTCTACTCCGTAGACGACAGTCCATAAACAACGCGACATGTCGTCCGCCGAAACAGCCGCACACCTTCTGGTCTACCCTTTCATGTCTCCCGGCCACATCATCCCTATCCTCGACCTCGCCTCCGACCTCCTCAGTCGTGGCGTCACCATCACGATCGCTGTCACTCCGGGAAACCTCCACCTCCTCGACCCGCTTATATCCCGCCACGTGTCCCCCCTCCTCCTCCCAATGATCGACTTCCCCCCTCCCTCCTCCCCCGGTAACCGCCTCTTTAATCTCATCCGATCCTTTCGGGACTGGCATGCGCCTTTCATTAAGAACTGGTTCTGGTCCCACCCATCCCCGCCGGCGGCGATCCTCTCCGACTTCTTTTTAGGGTGGACGAACGACCTCGCGACGGAGCTCGGGATTAAGCGTGTTGTTTACTCCCCCTCCGGCGCCCTCGCGTTCGCCGTCGGCGTTCGGACCTGGCTGGACCGGCCCCGGTGTCTTAACCCCGAGGAAATCGTCACATTTCCGAAAATCCCGAATTCCCCATCCTACCCCTGGCGGCAAATTTCCTACCTCTACCGGAACTCTGGCGAAGGCGAGCCGGATTTTGACTTCTACATGGAGAACCAGCTCGCCAACCTCTCGAGCTGGGGGATCGTCATCAACTCCTTCGCCGCTCTCGAGAAGGAGTACATCGACCACGTGAAGACTGACTACAGATATAAAGAGACCCGTGTGTGGGCGGTGGGCCCCACGCTTCCCGACGAGGCCGCCTCTCGGGGCGGGCCTAGCTCGGTGGGGTTCGCGGATTTGTCGACGTGGCTGGATTCCAAGCCGGAGGGTTCGGTGGTGTACGTCTGCTTCGGAAGCCGATTCGCATTGAACAGTCAACAGGCGGAGGCTTTAGCGCTCGGGCTGGAGAAGAGCGGGGCCAACTTTTTGTGGTGCGTGAGGGGCCCCACATTAGGGGCCGGGGGCGAGCTCGGGGAACTTCCGTTAGGGTTCGAGGAGAGGGTTAAAGGGAGGGGGTTGATCATCAGGGGGTGGGCCCCTCAGGTGACGGTCCTAAGGCACCCCGCGGTGGGGTCCTTCGTGACGCACTGCGGGTGGAACTCGGTGGTCGAGGGGATCGCCGCAGGGGTGGCGATGCTGACGTGGCCGATGGCTGCAGACCAGTTCGCCAACTCGAACCTGCTGGTGGACGGGATCGGAGTCGGGGTGAGGGTGGGGGAGGAGGATGTTAGGGTTCCGTCGCCAGAGGAGGTGGTGACGACGTTAGCAACTGCACGGGGAGAGGGGATGAGGGCGAGGGCCAAGGCGGCGGGAGAGGCGGCAAAGCAGGCAGTGGCAGAAGGCGGGAGCTCGTACGTGGATCTTGACCGTTTTGTTAAGGAGCTCAACGAGCTTAAAGGGATCAATGGTCTCTACTAAATTAGTAAATTGTTATGTAATTGTTATTTCAAATTTAGAGTAGTTTTTGGCGCTAAAATTTATGTACCCCACGCGGCCAAAAAATCGTATCTACTATAATTTATCAATAATGGTGTTTAGCCTTAAACAAATTGTTATGTTGTTTCTCGTCTAATTTATTATTCTATTTTAGAATCATTGTGATAATTCATAACAAATTTTCAAACGTTTATTTTAAATTGTTTTGTTCTAAAAAAATTGGTGAAATTTAAATTCAGAAACATATTTTGGTGGTTTAAATTTTAAGACATGATATATAACCATAACAACAACATTCTAAGCGAAACACTATGCAGTAAGCTTAGATTCATAGGAAATTGACAACAAAAAAATTAGGTGACCATGAAAGATGCCGAGTTTAGTTTTGTACATCTTCGGTGTTATCTTAAAGCTCCAAAGTTTGATCTATAAATTGTTATAATAGTGCCCTTAAGTACAAAAATCTTCCAGAAATTATAAAAAAGAATTTAAATATTTAAGGAGTAAAGATTACATAAATCTTTCTATTTATTCAAAAAGTTGAATCCACACCTGATACTTGAAACGGTATATTATTTCCCTTCATACTATTCAAAACAGGTCAATTCCCACTCCACGATTATTGTTCAATCAACGGTGACATCTGACTACGTCAATCTCAAATACTCCATCTCATCTCATCTCATCTCTCTCCAAAGACCCAAAAAAAAATCAAGGCACCATCAATTCTGGTGAAAGGCCCCTCCCTCGACCTCGAGGGTAGAAAATCTGGGCAGAAACTTTTTGTCTCCAGCACTTACCGGTCGGTCCACAGTCGAGTCTTGACTATTTGGATTTTTTGGACCACTTATTCGTGCGGTTGGGCTTTTTCTCCTGTGGAGGCTCTAGCCATTCGTATTCACCGTTTGATAGCCATTACTCCACTAGATAACTTTTGAGTTCTATTTTTCTTGAAGATTATAGACGACAGGACTGGCTAGACCCGACCATTGTTAGAATTCAATTCGCAGTTCGACATAATTCGATTCGTCAAAAATTCGATTCGATTCGTTACCAATTCGATTCGTCAAAAATTTGATTCGAATTCGTTATGAGACGAATTGAATACGGTTTATGATTTTTATAATTCGTCAAACCGAAGAATTTAATTCAAATTCGATTCGAGTTGAATTCGTATTAAATTCGTGTATATATATATATATTACAAAATTCAGAAAATAGAAGAGAGAGGAAAATTTAAAAAATGGAGGGAGAGGTTGCATGGGAAAAAGAGGGGGGAGAGGAGGGTGAAATTAAAAAAATGGAGGGAAAAGGAAAGGAATGCCTAAATTCTCTACTTATCTAATTAAAAATTTAAGATAAATAAAATATTTCTAAAATTTACTAATTATATATATTAGTCATATTTATCATATAATTTTAACTATATAAAATCCTAAATTTAAAACCTTAAATTATAAAATTTCAAATCATAAATTCTAAACTCTAAAACTCCAAACCTTAAAATTTCAAACCATAAATACTTAAAACTTCAAATCCTAAATTCTAAAACCATAAACCATAAACTTTTGAATCCCAAATCTCAAGCCCTAGAACTCTTAAACCTTATATTCCCTAAACCCTAAACCATAAACCCTACAACCCTAAACCCTATAAACCTTAAACCATAAACCCCTAAATCCTAAACCCTAAAACCTCAAACCCTAAATTCTAAAGTCATAAACCTTCAATCTTTAAATCCCAAATCTCAAACCCTACAGACCTTTAACATTATACTCCTTAAACCATAAACCTTAAATCCCAAAGTTTAAACCTTACAATCCCAAACATAAAATTTTAAAACCACAAATTCTAAACCTTACAATCTTAAATATCAAACATTTAAAACCTTAAATTTCAAATCATAGACCATAAACCTTAAAACCTTACACTCTAAACTTTGAGTCATAGTCAACTTCATTTTGTACATTAAATGTAAATCCAGACTTTAGTTTATTTATTTTCCAAAAAAATTTCAATGCTTATTCAAACTAATTTGAATTCGATCGAATTCGACTATAATTCGATCATAATTCGATAATTAATAATTCGAATTCGATTCGTCTTTAGACGAATCGAATACGGTTTAAGATTTTATAAATTCGAATTTGAACCAATTCGATTCGAGTTCGACCTAATTCGACAAATGGTCAGGTCTAGGACTGGCTATGGACCAAAGAGGAAAATTTCTAGCTGTCGATTGGTATAGCATTAATATCAGTAAATGCAAAGTTGACAGCAACTAAGACCACCCGCAGCGGTTGGTCCGCGCAGGCCCAGGGCGCCACGTGTCAACTCCGTATTGGCAGAGTACTGACACACGTGGCGCCCTCGCGGGCTGTCGGGGCGCGCCTTGCCCTAACATGGGCGTCTCGCCTCGGGCGACGTGGCCCCCTCTGATTGGGCCACGTCGCCCGGGGTAATATTTTATTATTTTTATTATTATTTTTTAAATTGAAAAAAATTAAGAAAAATCGAAAAAATTCGAAAAAAAATTCTAAAAATTTCTTTTACTTTTTTTTGACTTTTTTGTGCAATAATTTGTTTTAATAATTTTTTGTTAATTTTATACAATTTTTTGAATCCAAATTTTAAA
>SOPF01027907.1:26033-60325 GCA_012979155.1 Hypericum perforatum
AAATTTATGAATTTGAAAATATTATAAGGATAATTTTATAAAATAAAGTCTGAAAGTTACCTCCCTGCTTTAAAAAAACCTGATATTTAAGTGATAAAATTTATGTTTCACAATGCTACCTTTTAATTTACATTTTATTTCGATATATACCAAAATATTCTATACTGGTTACTTCAATGTATATAAACTAACCACCTTTTCTATAATTAAAGTTGGCACTTTTGAATCATGAAAATCACTGTGACGGGTAGAAATTTTTAAACGTTTGTAAAAAATAAGGCATATTAGCAAAGTAACTTAAACCAATAAGTATTATTAGTAGATAATCAATATTTATTATTTGACAAAATAAAGTTTGCTAACTTTTTCTCCTGTGCTGCTTAAAAATCAACTCACTAAAACCAATAATTTAATTTTTATTATGATGCCATGAATTGTTGTCCCCCGAAAAAATCCAATGTATTCATCGGGAATCGAAGAAATTAAGAACATGAGAGCGATAATGCACGCCGAGCTGTTCCAATCCTATGTGTCTATTGTACATTGTATTTGATTGTCGGAGATTATAAAATTGGGGCCAGTTAGATTAAGCATTATAAAAACTGAGCTTCCTCTAGTGCTAACCCAATGCAAAAAATAAAAAAGATTCCCAACCCTTAGAAAAGTGAACATAAAGAAAATATAAAATTCAAAGAGCTTACAATACCGTTTTACGATTTTAGATTTCAGCATCTTGTAAATTTTATGTAACTCATAACCAAGTATTCCTTTTTTTTTTGAGGTCAATAACCAAGTATTCCTTGTTAACTTAACATTTTCCGTGTGACATAAAATACTACTAATACATGTCTCGTATTAAATTATTAATTTTATTGGGCAATAGTTTCACTTATTAGGACATTCTAGCAAACACATATGGGTTGGCAAGCGGCTAGCTAGGCATGTGGGTTTAACGTGATTCTAAATTTTTATAATAGGTGATAAAGAGTACATCATGTTATAATTAATTAAATATCCCCTTTGCTACTTTGATCAATTTCGTGAGAGAGGTGCATGTTTGCCCATGTAAAACGCACCATAATCAAACTTTAACCTTGTTATGCGTAGCTATTAACTAAATGGACAAAATGCCGAATATAATGAAGTGAAAGATTTTACATCTAATTTTTTAATCGAACAAATATTTGATTGACATACAAACATACTAAAAAAGCAACCTCGTCGGACGGTCTCATTGATATTCAATATTTATCATTATTATTTAAACAATTTCAATGCCTGACATTATTTGTCAAACGCGTCCTAAGGTAATAGCCCCTTTTATTAAAATATAAGTTAAATTTCGTGGAACCGGCAATTCGACCGTTGGGAAATAGGTCAAACCTTCACGAACCATTTAATATGAGAGTCAGGTTAAAATTCGTGAATTATATTTGTCTGTTCTCGTCAAAACCTTGCGCCAAATAAATGAAAAAAAAAACTGATGGAGAAAGAAACTGCCTGAACTTTGGCGATGTAAACATAATTCTACCCTTAAAACACCCTCGTTACGCAATGACCCGTAAGTTCAAACCGGCTCGCGGCTATGGCCTAGAGAGAGAGAGAGAGAGCGCGCCACATGGTGCATGAAGCGTAGGCACGTGATATTTCCTCCAGCACCACCATTATCTTTCTGGCCAAGTGAAGTACTGTTCGCTCACACCCTTAATTATGATCACTAATCGCAAAGATAACAATATTAGGATTAGGTCTATAATCTAATTCTGATGTATAATTGGGATCTGTGCACTAATCATCATGTGTAAGTAGCTTTGCTCCTGGTAAGTGTAAAATTGTTGATAAGTCAACTCCCTCATCACGTGACACGAGAACACGAATATGCTTTGTAACAATGGAAAAAGGTTTTCTTGTCTATGTCTTAATTAGTTCAAATTTCAAGGCGATAGAGAGAGATATCTACTTATTGCACTTTATGAATGAATGCGGCGATATTTATGGGCGTTAAAATTTATACCGTAAAATGTTAACAGGATGGCGGATGCGATTATTATTTTTCACTAAAAGTACAAAATTTGAAAAAACTGTGTATCATAAATTAAGACAAAATGAAACCATGAATTACTTAATTAAAAGACCTCGAATCAATATTTACTATATTATTCAATATGAACAACTATCTACAAATATTTATTTTACAAGGGATAATTGACAATTTGTATTGTTTTATCTCTATGTTTTAGGGTGTTTGAATTTTCACATACTTTTAGGCGTGTCGATGATGTTATTGTAAGAAAATTATATAGGATATGTCCACGTGGGAACGTATACTTTGATACCCATGCCATGTTAAATTAGGTGTATTTTTATTTTTATACCAATGCGGAGTTTTATTTTGTACTCATCTTTTTTTTTGAAACAATAAAAATATAATTTCAAAAAATTTAAACATCGAGAATGTGTAGAATTGATTGCATTGCATGGTTTCAAGTTTTAAAAACCAATATTATGTGTTGGACTGAATTAAATGGGCACCCATTATTGGACCCATTTTTATTTGGCCCATCAGCTTTTTTCCAAGAGATTGACATGGAAAATGATGTGTCACCAAAGCCATTTGGCTTTGCCAAATGGTTGCCACTTGAAATTGCATAGATAAGTTGGCACCTCTTGGACCTCTTTATAAAAGGGGAAGCAAGCAGGTGACTTCTCTGTAACTTTCCACCAAAAAATACACACACACAGCAGAGAAGGAGCAAAATTTTGGATCAGTTCCGGAATCCTCAGATTTTGCTAACGTTAAAAAGTTCGTGGAAATTGTTCACGAATCTGAATCCGATCGTGGTCGTGAACCAACCAGTAGCAAGATCTCGTCAAGACGATCCGGAAAAAGCTCGCTACAACAAGTAATTCTCGTTATTTGTTGTTGAATTGTGTTTGTCGATAATAGTATAATTAGTTCGTAATTATTCGTTAATTACGCATTAATTCCTTCAATTGGTATCAGAGCATGCTAAGAATAATGTTCTGGTTGTTGTTTGATTGTTGTAATCAAATTTAATTGTGATTATTTGATGTAAAAATCGTGTTTGATTGTGATTTTGATAAAAATTACAATCTGTAGTCCTTGAAAGTAGTTTACTTAAGAACCTGAGGACTAAATTGAAATTCTGTTTTCATGCATGTAAACGATTGGACTGTTTCTCGTACGCATGAGAGTTTTGGGGCTGTTTTGTAATTTACCATTCCCGAGTTCAAAACAGGAACCCTAAAATCGTGATTTTCCCCAATTTCACTCTTTCAATCAATCCGTTCATATCCGATGTTTTCAACGTCCATTGTTGGTACCGTTTGACTCTTCGGTGAGTTGCCGACTTGTGGGTACCAGTTTTGTACGTTGACGTCACCGGAATCGCGTGATCAGAGTTTGGGTTTTTGGAAACTCGACGAACGGTAAAGTCGAGACCGCTCCCTCACCTGACCTCGCCGACCCTCACCGATGGCACCACCGTGACCGGGACAAGATGACGAGTTCATCCCGACCAGTGGTGGGCTACGACTTGCGGCGGTGGAGCCGCGGTGGTGAGGAGGCCATCAGTGAAGGGTTCGGGGAGAGAGAAGTAGAGAAAGAGAAAAAGAAAGAGAAAGGGGAAGGGGGAAATAAGAAGGGCAGAATCGTAATTTTATGACTTTCCCAAAAACTATTTATACCCCAGGCCGACTTAATTGAAACCGGTTCAATTGCTCTGGTTTCTTAATCCGCCTGAATCCGATTTTGGTTCGATAGAATTGGGCCTATCTGTTGGGCTTTACAATTTTAATTGAATAAAATTTATTCTGTTGGGATGGGTTTTTTTGTTTTAATTAAATAAATATGTTTTGTTTAATTAATTTAGTTTAATTAAATAAATCTGTTTTGTTTAATTAATCTATTTTAATTAAATAAATCTGTTTTGTTTAATTAATTTTTTATTTTAATTAAATTAATATGTTTTGTTTAATTAATCTAGTTTAATTAAATAAATCTGTTTTATTTTATTAATCTATTTTAATTAAATAAATCTGTTTTGTTTAATTAATTTTTTATTTTAATTAAATAAATATGTTTTATTTAATTGAAATTATATGAATTAAGTTTTAAAAGATTATTAGGATAATTTTTTATAACTTGAATATATTTTGGAATAAGTTCTAAAATATATTAAACATGATTATTTGTGTATCATGTTAAAATTTCCTTATACATGTGTTATTTTTGGGAAATTTTATTATATACTTGGTATTTATAGAATTTTTATATGCATATGTGTATGTTTAAAATCTCTTGTATACCAATGTATATAAAAAATCTTGTGAGCTTTATGTGATTGAATAATTTGTTTATTTAATTACTTATCCACTTGTATTTACTATCAACGAACTTAGAATGATTAAGGTATGAGATTAATCCTCGAAGAGTAAGGGGAAACATACCCATAACCTACTTCAAATTCGAGATAATCAAGGACTTTATATCATTCAGAGTTATAATGTATAGTAGATTTGTATCATATTGCTAATTATCACTCCCTTATGTGCAATTTTTTTAATTTTCATTAGTTATGTCGATTGCTTCCAAGTCAATTGTCACTGAGTTCAACAAGGAGTTGAAGCTCAATGGTGATAATTATGATAGTTAGAGTATGAAAATACAATATGTGCTAGAAGAACATGATGTTCTTGAGACTATATCTATGGTACTAGCTGAACCTGAAGTAGGTAACATTGCACAACACAAGCGTGATAAAGATATTTTTTTAGCCTAGAAAAAGAAAAATTCCACTACACGTCTCAACTTGCTTAGTGCAATGATGGATGATATTACTAGGCAATTTCGTGTCTATGACATTGCCAAAGATTTGTGGGATGCTCTTAAAGAAAGATTTGTGAGGCTTTCTGTCTCAAAGCTACGTGCTTTGACGATAAGATTTGATACTTATAAGAAAAGCCCTGATCATTCGATGAAGAAGCATCTCAGGCAAATGTCAAACATGATAAGTAAGCTGATTGAGGCTGGCCACATGCTCAGTAATGAACAGCAAATCCAGGCTATCATTCGTTCCCTACCTGCCAATTGGGAACACATGAAAATGACTCTTACCCATGCGGATAATGTTACGACATTTGAAGATGTGGCCCATCACCTTGAGTTAGAAGAGGATCGTCTTCTGGCTATTAAGGTACACCCTGAAGCTCATATGACTCAGTCTAGTAGCTCAGGGGTAAAAAGAAAAGAGGTAGAAAGGGCCAGGGTAAGAAAAATGAGAACGAGTGCAGAGCTAAAAATCCTGGAACTAGTGAGAAGAGTTCTAGGAATAAGAAAAAGAGAAAGTTTAACATCAAGAAAGTTAGATGTTACAACTGTCAGAACAAGGGTCATTTTGCTAAGGACTGCACAGGAGAAAAGAAGGTACATAAGGTTCACTCATGTGTGAGTAGATTATATGTATCTAGTTGTGTTCTTCTATCTGAAACTCATCCTATATGGGTGATTGATCCAGGAGTGACAGACCATGTAACAAAAGATCGTGAAGCTTTTGTTGATTTCCGACGGTTGCCGGTAAGAGCAAAACATATTTTTGTTGTCAACAACGCACAAGTAGATGTGAAAGGTTTGGGTACATGTAAATTGAACCTGCGTCAAGGACGTACCCTACTTCTTCATGACATGTTGTTTGCTCCTGAAATTTCTCGGAACTTAGTTTCTGTTTCAGCTTTAATGGCTCTTGGTTTTCGGTTGCTGTTTGAGAATAGTATTGTAAAGTTGTTTTTAGAACATGTCTTTTATGGATCTGGTTTTATATCTGATAGTTTCCTTATACTCGATGTTGATTTGGTATCAAAATTTTGTTTTTCCTCTGTCACTAATGTGCAAACATCTCGAGCAGATGTTAATTTGTGGCATTCTAGATTGGGCCATATTGGTCAAGATTGCATAAATTGTCTAACTAGGGCAGGACTGTTAGGTAATTTAGAAAAAGCTTTATTACCAATATGCGAACACTATCTAGAAGGAAAATCGGTAAGAAAACTATTTGGTAAAGGAACTAGGGCCACCTTTCCACTTCAATTAGTTCATTCTGATATCTGTGGTCCAATAAATATGAGGGCTAGACATGGAGCTTTTTATTTCATCACATTTATAGACGACTATAGTAAGTATGGTCTTGTTTATTTGATTTCTCACAAATCTAAAGTATTAAGTTGTTTCAAGATTTTTATGAATTTCGCTGAGAATCAACATGATCGAAAGATTAAGGCCTTACGAACAGATCGTGGCCGTGAGTATCTTTCTGATGAATTTAATACTCTATGTCAAGAAAAAGGAATTGAACATCAGTTGTCCATTCCTTATTCACCTCAACAGAATAGGGTAGCAAAAAGAAGGAACAGAACCCTTCTTGACATGGTGAGATCTATGATGGCTCAGGCAAATTTGCCTATATCTTTTTATGGAGATGCGCTCCTTACTGCCACATGTGTTCTAAACCAAGTCCCCTCTAAATCTGTCTCTACCACCCCTATGACATGTGGACAGGTTATAAACCCGATCTAAGCTATTTGAGACCATGGGGGTGTGCATCTTATGTCTATTCTACCTCTAGTTCTTTTATTAAATTAGGACCAAGAGGTAGAAAGAGTGTCTTCATAAGATACTCTGAAGTATCAAAAGGATACGTTTTCGTAGGTGAATTCGAAAATGGACAAGTGATAGAATTTGAATCACAAGATGTCACGTTCTTAGAGAACGATTTTCCAAAATTAGGAGACATAAGAAGTGATCTTACATTATATGAAATCGATGAAGCAAAATCATCTGGATCGCTCCAACCGAGTGGGAGAATTATTGAGGAGGAAAATCAAGTTTTTCCATCTCAAAACGATCCGGTAGTTCACGATCCTAGTGGGAGTACATTTCCAAATTCCAGTGGGAGTATGGATTATCCCTTTAGTGAGAGTACTATTCCTAGTTATGATGAATATATTAGAGATGTTTATCAAAACCGTGAACTTTGTAGAACTAAAAGAACTAGTATTCCATGCAAATGATTTGAGGTTGAATGCGTTGTTAATATTTTCTTGAGATCATTGAAAGATAACAATGGTCCAAATGAGATTCTTTCGGCAATCCTACAAGATCAAGATGAACCTAAGAATGTTTCTGTCACTCTATCATCTCCTAATAGAAATGAATGGATTAAAGCAATGGAAGAAGAGATGGCTTCGATAGAGAAAAACCATGTTTGGAAATTGGTTGATGTACCTAATGGACATAGGGCAATTGGGAACAAGTGGGTTCTCAAGATTAAGCGAAAAGCAGATGGCTGTATCAAAAGGTACAAAGCTCGCTTAGTTGCCCAAGGATTCAAACAACAGGAAAGAATAGACTATGAGGAGACTTTTGCACCTGTTGTGAGATTTACATCCATTAGGATAATTCTAGCTATGGTAGCGAATTTAGACCTTGAGCTACATCAAATGGATGTTAAGACTGCTTTTCTGAATGGAGAATTGGATGAAGAAATCTATATGATTCAGCCAGAGGGCTACATCCAAAAAGGCTGTGAACATAAAGTTTGCAAATTGATGAGATCAATTTATGGCTTTAAACAGTCTTCTCGACAATGGTATATTCATTTTCATAATACGATCATATCACATGATTTTAGAATGATTGACGAAGATCATTATGTCTATTTGAAAAGTTCGGTTAATAAATTTGTCATTATCACTCTGAATGTAGATGACATACTAATAGCTGGAAATGACAAAGGATATCTTAATGAGCTCAAAGTTTGGTTTTTGTCCAACTTTGAAATGAAAGATATGGGTGAAGCTAATTACATTCTTGGAGTTAAGATTACGAGAAATCGCTCAAAAAGGCTATTATCTCTTTCACAAGAGACATATATCCGTAAAGTAGTAGAGCGATTCAATTGTAATAAATGCAATCTCAAATATGTCCCTATTGTCAAAAGCCATCATCTTAATAAAGACATGTGTCCTATAACAGCCCAACAGAAAAGGGATATGATGAAAATCCCTTATGCTAATGCAGTTGGTTGTCTGATGTATGCAATGTTGTGTACAAGACCAGACATTTACTATGCTGTTGGGATGGCTAGTAGATATCAGTCTAACCCAGGTCAAGCACATTGGAAAGCAGTTAAGGGAATTATAAAATACTTGAATACGACTGTAGAATACTCACTGGTTTATCAAGGTCAAGACCTGATATTGAGAGGTTACAGCGATGCTGATTGGGGTGATGATGTGGATGAGAATAGATCTATATCAGGATATGTCTTCACACTTAACGGAGGTGCTATTTCATGGAGTAGCAAGAAACAAAAGTGTGTTTCTCTGTCAACTATGGAAGCTGAGTACGTTGCTTCTGCGGCAGCTATACAAGAGGCAGTTTGGTTGAAGAGATTTTTGAACCATCTATCCCTAACCGACTCAAAAAGACCAATGAGCTTATTTTGCGATAATCAAGCATCAATAGCTTTTGCTAAGGATCCTAGATACCATAGCAGAGCAAAGCATATTGGCATTAAGTATCACTTTGTTAGGGATATGATTGCACATAAGGAGGTTAGCATAAAACATATGTCTACGCATGATATGATAGCGGATCCTATGACCAAGGTTGTATCCAGAGATGTGTTTGAGAAACACGTCAGATCCCTAGGATTGCGTTGGTATTAATGTTTTTTGTACATATTGTAATGAATCAGTTGTTCAATATAATATGGTTGTTTTAGCAATACTATTGTGTAAATATCTTTTTGAGAAATATTTACAAGAGCATGTGAGATAGAAAAGTAACCCACTCACACGAGTGTTTACCTTATAGGAGTTAACAAGTCGATTCCTTGATGAGATGAGGAAGTTTTATGAACATCGTTATATCGAGTGCCTATTCTAAAATGTTGATGCCGTCTTACTTAACTACAAGAAAAGTTCTTGTTAAAGTGCGAGATTCGTTATAATGCAAGCATTTATTGCTCCATTGAATTTTCTGTAAATTCAAATGATAAGATATAAGTGGAACTTATCATTACCTGTCTATATAGCCTAGAGTAGTTTTTAAGTAAATTAAGGCCGTTGTTCAATAAAACATCGAGGCTAATGCTCTAGTATGATGTTAATTTGTGTAACATATGTGCTTAGTATGATAGTACCATGTTTGCTTAGTCGACCAATGGATGGGAAATCATTATGTGATTTCTGTTTCCCTAGTGTGAGACCAATTCCGAAATTTTTTGGTAAACTATCCTTATGATCCTTAACGTATTTTGGGAGTATGATTCTGTGCTGCTAGCTAAGAAAGTCTACAAAAAGGTCATGATTCATAATTCGACCTGGCAAGACTGACTAGAAAAGCAGGCTTTATCATGATGGAAGAAATACTTATAAAGGAGAAGGTTGATCATTGATCATGTTCCTAGAATTTTGTTGTTCAATGGTGCGCACCTATTGTGTTAAGAGTAACACAATATTGAACACGATTAAATTGTTTGAAATCATATATGCAAACAATGGGATATGAGATGAGACCTAGGATAAGGCATACCTAAGGTAATGAGAATATCGAGATGCTATTATTCAAGTAGCCCATGTGTGTGTGCTCTTGAATTTAGCTAAGTGCACTCGATGTATGCTGGTCGCACGAAATCTTTACTAAGCGTAAATCTGAGACTTTGTTGATTATGGTCAATAATGTGTGAGTGGGAGATGTTGGACTGAATTAAATAGGCACCCATTATTGGACCCATTTTTATTTGGCCCATCAGCCTTTTTCCAAGGGATTGACATGGAAAATGATGTGTCACCAAAGCCATTTGTTGGCTTTGCCAAATGGTTGCCACTTGGAATTGCAGAGATAAGTTGGCACCTTTTGGACCTCTTTATAAAAGGGGAAGCAAGCAGGTGACTTCTCTGTAACTTTCCACCAAAAAATACACACACACAGCAGAGAAGGAGCAAAATTTTAGATCAGTTCCAGAATCCTCAGATTTTGCTAACGTTAAGAAGTTCGTGGAAATTGTTCATGAATCTGAATCCGATCGTGGTCGTGAACCAACCAATAGCAAGATCTCGTCAAGACAATTCGAGAAAAGCTCGCTACAACAAGTAATTCTCGTTATTTGTTATTGAATTGTGTTTGTCGATAATAGTGTAATTAGTTCGTAATTATTAGTTAATTACGCATTAATTCCTTCATTATGATTCGCGATTTGTTAAGAAAATAAATTGCTCGAATTATTCTTCTAGTAGACTATTTTAACATCATTCAAGTTTCACAAATTTACGATTTTGTCTCTTTAATTTGGAAATTGATTTTTTCGTCCCTAATTTTTGAGGATTATACAATTTTGTTTCTGTCATCGCAATATGCTATTTTATCAGAGAGTAGTTCAGCGAGAGGCCACTTGAAAAGACTGAAATACAATTAACTCTTTTTTCACCATTGAACTCCTTTAAATACGACCTTGGCATAATTTAACCCAACTTTCTTCATTTTTTTCTAAAAATTATACTCAATCTTTTCTAAGATAGGTTTCACAAATTGGACAATAGTTTCTTTCAATGTCTATGGTCTAGGCAATATATTCGAAGTTGTGGTTTCAGGAGTGGTTCAACGTGGTTGAAACTACAGCTCCAAGAGTGGTTCGACGTGGTTCAAGCAAGGGTTCATCTTTTGCGATTTTAGAGATTGAAGATTATCATGTCATCCTCTAATTTATTGGTGAAATCCCGCATTTTCGACCAATACACCAAAAAAAATCCCGTGTTTTGATTTTTTATGTGTAGATCTCAAAAAGTTATGCGGATTCAAAAAACAAATTCTCGAATCGGACATCCGAGCACCAAGATATTGCTCTTCAAAGTTTTTTTACGTAATCTCTCAATTTGAATTTTGTGAATTTTTTTAAATTTGAAAAAACTAAGAAAAAAACCACGAAAAAAACCCATCTTTTGTTAATGTTTATAAAAGAATTTTAATTTTTTTTGAATTTTTTTATGAATTGTAGCATTAATTTGAAAAAAGAGCCCGATTTTGATCAAGACACAGTTTTTTTCGTCACTTGGTTTTTTTTAATTTTCAAAAAACTCAAAAAAATTCAAAATTCTTTATAAAATTAACAAAAGATGATTTTTTTTGTCAAATTTAAAAAAATTCAAGTTGAGAGATTATGTAAAAAAAAATTTGAAGAGTAATATCTTGGTGATCGAATGTCCGATTCGAGAATTATTTTTTAAATCCGCATAACTTTTTGAGATTTACAAATAAAAAACCAAACACAAGATTTTTTTTTGTGTATTGGTCGAAAACATAGGATTTCACCAATACACGAGATTTTTTCCCGTGTATTAAATTCGGGATAAAATCCCGTGTATTGGTATCCACGGGATAAAATTCCGTTCGCTGGTTCAGTACACAAGATTTTTTTCAAAATAGTCCTCCCGTGGACACCACTTTTACAATTTAGTTTTTTGGGGTACCATTTTGAAATTTTTTGATGAATAATAACACAATCTATAAAAAAATCCCAATATTGCAACATACTCTGTACTATAATAAAACTAAAAGTAGCATCACTCGTATTTTCTTATAAAAAATATGTAGAAGTCTTTATATTAATATTATACAGCTTTCAATAAATTAGATTTTGTAAAATCAAATCTATTAGTCTATATAAAAATTTTGTGGTTTATTGATTTGATATGTTAGAAGATTTCTAATAATCATTTTGATCGACAAAAATGTTTTTAAAATAGCTTAAATATCTAGTTCTAAAAATAAAACTATATTAACCAAGAATTATTATCCAACTTAAAATTAAATTAATCTATACATTATTATCCAAATATCTGATTCAAAGAAAAGATTTTTTACTACCGAAAGGGAAAAGCGACAAGGCTGTAATTTTCTTAATTATTTTGAAACCGAACACCATGGATGGATAGATATTTATTAAACAAGGACAGAGTGAGTGGACAGCCCATCAATAAACAAAGGGATGAAAAGACTTATCGGGATTGCCGAAAACATTAATTTAAAGTAAAATATATCAAAGTCATCGAGTTCCATGAAATATACTGCCACGTCCCCCACACACAACCCGATCCGAATAAACAATTAAATTAATCACTTACCTTTCCTTTCGCAGATCATAAACATTCATTTGATGGTGCATTACACAATTTAGTTGCGTAATTACCTTTGATGGTTCATTTGATGGCGCAATTGATGGTGCATTGCCTTTCGTTTCCGTAAAATGTCATTTTTATTGTATAATTTAGTTTTGTGTTCGTATGTTAAAAATAATTAAGAAGACATCACACAAATTCTTTTGGGGTAAACATTAAAGACATCTACAACAAAATGAAAAAAGAGCGAAAGAAAAAGACCCCACGCCCTTCGCCTCCGTGACATTAACGCCGTCATCTCCCAGCGCCCCACGTTAACAGACCGGCGTTTACTTCCTCTTCCGCTTGACAAAGAAATAATAAAAGATATAGAGAAAAGTATACTTAATTAGTATGTGTTTGTCTATGTAGACAATACGTTTATCAAAATGAAGTCGAACATCAACATTCCATTTTATTTAAGTAATGATGATGTGATATGTGATAAATATCTAATTTAATCTCAAATTCAGTTGAAAAATCACAACTTTTATTCGAGATTTCGAATGACTTGATTGAAATTGTTTTACGAAGGTGAGACATATATCTACAACTTCTAATTTATGATTTCTCTATAATCGAGATGTAAGATTATGAAAAAAAGTTTGAAGTTAATAGTATGTCGAGTTATGAACATATTAACTTCGGACATAATTTTGACAATCTTATATCTCAATTTTGTAAAAGTCATAAACTAAAAAGTTATAAATATATGTCTTGCTTCCGTAAAGCAACCTGAGTAAAGTTAATGATACTCTCGAATAAAAGTTGTGGTTTTCTAATAGAATTTGGGACTGAATTACATGCCACATGTCACGTCATCATGAATTAAACAAAACAGAATGTTCACGTCAGACGTCATTCTCGGAAACTTGGCGTGCAAGTGAACGAACATGTGACCGTCTACTCCTACTCAGGTTGTCCGAGACTTAAAATATTTGAAAAATTAAACCATAGAGACTGAATTTGAACTAAAAATTACATGGTGTTTTTTGAAAAATGTCTAATCATGTAGTATTTAAGTGTAATTTCCCAAAAACAAATGTTGGGCTGTTCACCTTTCGCCAGCTTCAACCATAAGAAACATTTCAATCAACATAACATAATAATATTTCAAGATCGTTCTGGTTTTCGTTTATCTGAATTGAAAACAAAAAGCGAAAACGAAATTAATTTATAAAAAAAAAACCCAAAAAGGGCATCAGTATAAAACATATCCAAGCAAAAGAAACCCAAAAAGCCCCGGAGAGAGAGAGAGAGAGAGAGAGAGAGAGAGAGAGAGAGAGCCAGGCGGAAGGGAAGAAACTTTTCTCCGGTTTGCAGCGAGCTAGCAACACAAAACGCACCGTTTTGTAGTTAATTAAACAAAAACAAAGATCACATCTTCCAAAATACTATTAGTACAAGCTTGGGCGGGGGTTGGATCCCGCAGTTCAGATCCGAAACGGTAACTTCTCCCTTTCCCGCTTCAAAGTTATTTTTTGATCTCGTGCTCGTCGTTGTCCTCGAGGTCTTCATAAATTGGAGATCGTAGTTCGGGACCGGATTTGAACTTGAGAGAATTGCTTTCTCTCATAATTCTCTTGTTTAATTGATTAGTTTCGATAATTCGTTGCAGAATTCTACCTTCTCTTGCTTCTCCGAGAAGTCTCGGGGCGGTCGTCGAGCGTCAACAGCGACAGGGACGAGGAATCCGGAGGTCTCGTGAATGCCGGCGGGGACGACAGGTCGCTCGAGGACGTTAACTGCCGTTGGCGAATTTCGCTGATTAAATTATTCGATGGAGATTCCTCAGAAGCGTCCTTTTGGAGCGGAAGGTTCTCTCTCTCTCTCTCTAAGTCCATTGTTTTTTTTTTTGTGTTTAGATCCTTTTTTTGTTTCTGTCTTCGTCCTCGTGAAAAAAATGGAGCGGTTAATAATTTTGTTGATGAACAGGAAGGAAACCAACACACGACTTCCTGTCACTGTATAGCTATCCAACCGTTCAACCAGATCTCAAACCGCCTTCCCAAGGTACTCCCTCTCTCTCTCTCCCTCTTTGAAATATCTTTATATCATGAATTATTTTTTGACCAATTATTATTTAACACGTTTTTATCGGATATTTATTTAAACTCTGATGTTGAAAATTTACTAACTTATTAATTTAAAATTTTGAGTTGTTTATTTTTAATGTATCATACTTAATTTCTGCGCTCTAGCTCTTGTTTACCCTTTATTGACCTTAGGGCATAATCGAATCCGTTCATCTTAGATTTGTTGTGTAATTTCCAATTTGGTAGAACAGTTTTTTCGTTATCTTGGAGTGTGGATTATGCAAGAAGAGGCGGATTAAATATCAAAGTGTAGTAACTACCGCACGTGTAGTCTGACGGATTGAGAGTCAGACCTTAAGCATAAGTGAGAGGTTTGAGTCCCTAAAACCCTTTCAAGAGTCGGAATTGTAGAAACAATTTAAATTCAAAAAAAAAATATCAAAGTGTAGTAAACTTGGTGGGTGTACGTGTGCGGTGACGATTATTTATTTATTTATTTATTTAGGATTTGATAATAATCCACTTTGAAAAGAAAAAAAAAACTGGGGGATTACGGATCACGTGACCGATCCAATTGAATGATGGATCTGGGCCAACGGAGTCCCGTGGGTGGGGCCTTGGTAAATAGGTATTTTGCGGAATCCCAAAAGGAAAGTGTTAGCATTTAGCAATTGGGCACCCACCCCACTATCAACAACGTAGGGTATTATTATTATTATTATTACTAGGGTAGCCTGGTAGGAAGGCCCGTTCTCTCTCTCTCTCTCTTTCTTTTTTTTTTAAGAAAATTTTTTAGGAAATTTGACCTAAAACTTGAAAATATGACATTATTTGAAATGTACTATCTTTTTCTAGTGGGTCCCCCAGCGAGACATACGGTTTCACGTGTCACGTGTTCCACACTTGTGTGTGGAAGGTAGGTGCATGGTATTCATAGCTACGAGAGGGGGCATGTTGCATCATTGTAGAGGATAGGATGACGATAAGGAGATTAACATGTTTCTGTTTTGGTTTAACCTTTGTCTTGGAGAAGCAGTA
Organism: Hypericum perforatum; assembly: GCA_012979155.1. NCBI lineage: Eukaryota > Viridiplantae > Streptophyta > Magnoliopsida > Malpighiales > Hypericaceae > Hypericum > Hypericum perforatum. Next base: position 41,342 of record SOPF01027907.1, read on the forward strand.
ATAAAATTCTCTTTAATTTCGTTTCGATGGATTCTATTCGAGTATTTGTGTTTCCCAAATTGCATATAGCTTCTTCTGTTGAAGTATAACAGTCCAATTTTTTAGGTTTTCCCGTTTAATTTGTAAAATCATAGGCCTCTAATCTAGGCTCGGGTAGGACATTCATTGTTCCATATGCTATGTAACTTTTACTTTTTAAACTAAAACAATTTCCGCCAAGTTGACGTAAGGTTTTTTTTTGTTTAGACATGTTAGTGCGCTAAGTAATTCGAGTTTGAGTTACATAAGTGTTTTGAAAGGTGATAAAACTCAATTTCTTAATTTTCAAGAGCTCCAACTCAAGAACTTTTGGCTAAAATATAGCCACACACTCGCTAATTGATTAAAGTGATTGTTGGTATCAAGTTGACATAAGTTAATCGTGCATTTAGTTGAAACATTTTTGTTAGATGCTTTAGTTTTTTTTTTTTTGAAAGGTATTAAGTGCTTTAGTTGAATTGTTAACGTTGTTAAATTTGCTTTTATTTCACTTGAGGTGAATTTTGTCGTCAAATCTTTTCTATTATTATAAGGTTGATTAAGTGACCATTTATTTTGTACATATGTAAAGGAGGAGGCAACCTCAAAACGCAAGATTTCCTGCAACCGCTAGAGCGTGCAGAGACAACTGCAAAGGAAGAAACCAGCATTGACAACTCGACGGCGGAAAAGCCGCAGCCACCAGCAGCACCACCGCCGTTGCCCACCTCGGTGGAGCGCATTCTCCCTGGAGGCATTGGGACTTACAGTATCAGCCACATTTCCAGCTTCAACCAAAAAGTTGCCAAGCCCGATGGAGGATTGTCGATTACTGCTGCGGGTAGCAGCGCGGAGAGAAACGACGAGAACTCCAACTGCAGCTCGTACACAGGAAGTGGGTTCACGTTGTGGGAAGAATCCACAATCAATAAGGGAAAGACAGGGAAGGAGAATGCTGGCGAAAGATCCAATTTCGTAAGAGGTACGAAAGTTTCCATGTCAGTCACTATATTAATTAGCACTTGAACCGAGTTAAAATCGCCTTATATGCATATGCATTCATACATGCGGTCCACGTAAATATATCATGATTTACATAGAAATCATATCGTTTTCTAATACATGTTGTGTCATGTTTGGAAAATTAATTATTTAGCATATCCAGTAATTTTTGTTTCATTAAAACTGAAGCGGTTTGTTGCGAGAAATTGCAGAAGCGGCATCGAAGGCCGCGGAGTGGACGTCGTCGGAGATGCCGTGTTTGTCATCTTCGAAGAACTTCAGGAACAGCTTCAGCTCCCTGTCTTCCTCGTATCAGTGTGTCTTCTGTGTCCCCTCCGTAATGTCTGACCTGGATTGTTACTTATTATTTCGTACAGGCCAAGAAACCAAAGCTTCATGGACATGATCAAATCAGCCAAAGGTGGTACACTCGAAGATGATTTGGACGATGAGGAAGAGTTTGTTCTCAAGAGAGAGAGCCCGTCTCCCATTAATCAAGGTAGTTTAGATTTCTCTCAATTTTACAACTTGCATGTATGGTTTATGAATCCATATCTACCAACGAACAATTAGGTTAACTGGTGATAAAGTTGTTATAGTTTTTAACCAAGAGATTTTGAATTTGCCATTGAAAATGTTGTTTGAATTGTTTTTGGTCAGTTTTCAAAAGTTCTAACTACTAACAACCCAAACTTAGATTAGTAGTTCAAATGTACAAATGCATTTATTATGTTCAGATAGCAGGCGTATCAATCTAAGTCCATATTTTAATTGATGAAGTTGAATAAGTAGATTTTTTATATATTTCCAATAGAATTACAAAGAATAGAAATATTATGATATATAAAGTGTCCTAAAAAATCGTGACAACTTTTGGCGTATGAGCCAATGTAAAACACTGTTGCGTATTTTGAAGTACATATCCTCAGTTATATTTTATAGAAATTTTCGTTACCACTCAAAAATATTAAGGTAATAAGTTATTAATTTATACTTCCCAACCAAATTTTTTTTTTCTCTTGCAAACAATTTTAGCACATTTACCGCTTTCAATGTGGGATTCTCTCCAAGACATCCTCTCAAAAGAAGTTCATCGGACCAAAATTTACACGGGCATCACACTGCCTTTCTTGCTTTCAAACGAGAGTCGTACAAACACAATATACCATAAGTCTCGCTAGAACAATTGACTTCGTCACAATATAGGAATTTTCATATCATATCATATAATATCCAAAATCTTAAGGTAATGAATAAGTAGATGTTATATACTTGTTACTTTTGATATCAGATTCTCTCCCACATTTACCGGCCATAACCACTATGCTACCGCCTAACGTGTTGCCTCCTAATGACTAGACCTTCAATTGACGAAGTTTATTATATCTTGATTATACTTGCTCATAATTGTTCATCAAATATTTATTTCTTTGATGTTCTTCCAAGCACAAATGCATGTCGCAAATATGAATAGAAAACCTATTGGACTTCACACAATTTATTTCGTGGAAGTGAGTTCACACCTCAAGGTTCGCCGACCACGACTTTTGATTTTTTTGTTGAAACTTGTAATTATTAGAAAGATAGCGTTCTTCTCGTCCATTCTTGTTCGGTTTCTTAACGTCCTGCTTCTAAATCTTACAGGGGAGTTGAGGGTGAAACTGGACGGGAAGAGCTCAGACCAAAAGGCTAACACGCCTCGTTCGAAGCACTCTGCCACCGAGCAACGTCGGAGAAGCAAAATAAACGATAGGCACGTCTCTTTTCTCATCACACTGCTCTCATCCCGACCCGAGTGGGATGGTTGCTTGTTTTTGGCTAGATGTTGAAGTACCTTTCTAGTTGCTTGAAGCTGCTTTGTCATCCAACTTGAACGATATAGTGCAGGTTCCAAATGTTGAGAGAAATCATTCCCCACGGTGATCAAAAGAGGGATAAGGCTTCTTTCTTGTTAGAGGTAAGGATATTTCTTATAATTGAACTCCTGAACATTTGGTAATTAATTTGAATTGTAACAGATCTGGTCTCTGAATTTGTTTGCAGGTTATCAAGTATATTCAGTTTTTACAAGTTAAAGTGCAGAAGTACGAAGGTTCCAGCCAAGGGTGGACCGATGATCCTCCAAAATTAGCGCCTTGGGTAAATCATCCGGCCGCAATAGTGCTTACATTAAACATTACTTAGTTGATTGTCAGGCAAACGATTTGTTATCATCCTAACGAGCAACACCTTCTTTGCTGATTCAGCGAAACAGTAGCGGGCCAGCAGAAAGTTGCATTGACCCTTCTCGAATCGTGAACGGTGATGGAGATCCGCCATTTCTGTTTGCTGCTAAATCGGAAGAGAAAAACGTAGGCCACTCTCCAGTTGTTGGAATCAATCGGAGCCTTCTAGAATCGAACATGAACTCTGCTGCTCTCTTCAAACCGATCGGTCAACGTGCAACCATAGCAAATAAGCCGATCCCATTTCCTATGTCTCTGCAGCCAAACTCAACGACTTCTGGTGTTGTCATCCAGAAACCGAATAGAATGGTTCCTGACGCTGATAACACAGCGCAACCTCAGGCCCAATCATGTCGTACGAATTCATCTACCAGTGACAGAGATGTTGTTGCTACCGAGAATCAGAAAGCGCAGGATCTCACCGTTGAAAGTGGTACAATCAGCATATCAAATGTTTACTCACAAGGGTGAGTGTCTACTTAACCTCAATAGATAGTATTTTCTATCGCATGAAAAAATTTATTTCCTGACATGGCCAAATTTATAACATCTGTGCTATTGATTCTTGACAGGTTACTAAATTCTTTGACACAATCCCTGAAGAACTCTGGCGTTGATTTGTCCCAGGCCAGCATCTCAGTTCAAATCGATCTGGGGAAGCGAGCGTCTAATCGACGAATCTCTGCGACATCTGCATTAAAGGTACTTAACGTAGTAATTCCTCCTGCAATTGGTTTTCTGATGATGTCTAGCCATCTTACCCGCTCTTTATTTCAACGATCCGGTTGAATAGGACATGGCAGCGCCTTCCGTTAACCAAGGAACAACACGGCCGAGAGTTTCAAGTGGAATTGAATCCGATCAAGCCTTCAAGAAACTCAAGACAAGTAAAAGTTAGCACAAGAATTCCATGAGATTTTTTTTTTCTCCACCTTGATTAATTCTATTTTTTCGGGTTCCCCCGACTCGGTCCAGGGGATTCTCATTCATTCATACCATCTCCTGGTCTATATATATACCCAGTTGCGGCTGCACTGACTTGTACATTCACCTTCATGTGCTTGTATCCGACCATAGGCTTTTGTTCTGCCCTAATTTTGAGAAGCTGCTCTTCTTAGAGGCGTCCAAGTCCCAGCCATAATAAATCGGTTGTACCTAAAGTACAATATATGGAGATAGATCGAGTAGAGGGGGAGAATTATTCCAAATGATACAGAATCAAAAAAATTGGATGGTGCTAATATTTTTTTATTTTTTAATATTGATATTTTAAGTGTGTTAATATTGACATGTTTGTATATCAGTATTGATATATATGAATTTTTTTACAAAATTGCGATGAAAAACACACAAGACAGACATGCTATTATTGACGCGCAAAACATGTTAATATAATACAAAATATGTCACTGTTGACATAAATAACATGTCAATATGATTACTCATTTTATGGTTTCAGATTTTTTTCACCTAACAAAATTCACAAAAATATTTACACATGCTAATATGACACACAAAACATGTCAATATTGAAAAACAAAATATGTCAATGCAATCCATTTTTCATTCTGTACTATTTGTAAAAGTTCTACACTCCGCACCCAATCCAAAGCTTTTTACATGACTTCAAAGGTTGAGCTACTTCTTTGATGGTATGACTTTTTTTTGGTGTTACTCACCCAGTATCCGACCCACTGGTCGACTATTCTGGACTCAAGTTCTGAAGGCCCATTTAGGGGGTGCACTCTCCCAAACAAACGCCACTGCATATACTAGGACTCGAACTTAAGACTTAGCTTAAGCTAGAAGGAGTCCTTACCACTCCACCCCAACAGTTGTTGGTTGATGGTATGACTTTGAAACGTGGTTCGATTGTAGATCCAACTGATCGAATATTATCCAAGAACAAGAGCATATCAATTGAACTTAAAAAGCATAACAATCGACTATACCGATAATCAATCAACCAATTTTTGAGATTTATTATTTTGTTGTTGTATAATTGAAAATTTAGGGTTTGAAAACGTATCATGTGAAAATTTCTAAGGACTTAGATCAGGCGAGAAAAATCTAGTCTAATATAATTTCTGAATCACATGAGATTAACAATTAATATTCCTTCTTTTCTTCGTAAGCTTATGACAAAAAAGTGGATATAAAGATAATCGAAGTAGAATGAAGTAAAATGGTTAAGAAATAATAAAATGAACTAAATTCCATTCCAGTCAATGAAAATTTCACAAATGATTAACCATCAAATTTTTTTCATAAAAAGTGCTAATCACTGACTAATTGATTTATAGCTATGCAGAGGTAACAAGTGTTACACAAAGAGGAGATGCGAGTGGAAAACTTTAGAGTGGTCCTTCGTGGTTTAACACATTTGGAAGAAAAACCCGCGTGCTCCGGTACAATGTCAATTTAATTCCATGGTTCTTAGACTTGTGCACTTTTGTCCTTCTTATTATCTTTCAAAATTTTCTTTCTTCTCTTCATTTGACAGAGAGTAAGAAGAAAACGTAACTACGAATTTATTTAGAATAGAATCTCAAATTTCATCTCGTTATTTACTATTCGAGTTAAATTGTAAAAAGGGAGATATGCATGATATTTAAACGAATCAAGATTATAAGAACAGATTTTAAATTTTCAAATTCAACATGGTCATTATTTGTGTTTCTAGATTAGTCTCAAAGTCCACTTCAATATTAAAATTGGCAATGCAGCCCATGTTTGTAACGTTAATACCAATATGACCAATAACGCAAAGCGAGAATATGATTGGGTTCAATGTTGAAATTTTAAAAGCATAATTAGTTGGCGTAAAAATTTGAACTTTCAAAAACAATTGGCAACCGATCAATCTTTGGCAAATTCAAAAATCCCTAAAACATGCGGAGGCCAATGGAACCAGCCCCCATCTTCCTACAAATCAGCGCAAAGAATCTCCATACAACCAATTCCAACTAGTTAATCACAGGATCCATCTCGATTTTTTTTTTGCTTCTTTCCGATAGTTTTTCTGATAGACTAATCCAGATTTGTTTTGGATATAAAATTTCAATAGTAATTAAAAATTTTAAATAAATATTTAATAATGTTATTCTTCAATAATTCAAATCAAATTATTTTAGTAAGTTAAAATAATTTGAATCGCTTTAATTACATATACGGCTTAAGTGCATTTCTTTACTTTGCTTATAAGTAGGTGTCAACTCCCAATAATTAGATGCCTTTAATGACCAAATGATAAGGATCACTGCCGGCACCTGTTTTTGCCATAGCACTTACAAAGGTTTGTCAAATTGTTCAATAGAATCAAGATTGGAAGTTGAGAAGAAATCAAAGATTGGAAGAGAGTTGGTTAACACAACATATAATTTTTCATTCATAACTTCATAACTTACAACCAATAACATTAATACACATCAGATATAACTAGCAAGACTTAATTTTAAGTTTCTTGGGTTAAACAATACTTAATATACTTCAAAGGATTAAACTGAACTAATCCAAAGACTAAATTGAAATACTCCAAAAACTACATGAATTAAAAAAATATAAAGAAATATAGGCAAACTGAGGAAGCGACACGTGTCTCAGTATTTTTCTCTCCCACAAATCCATGTCGCTCTTGTCGATTATAGTAGTTGCACGACTAGTAATGATATTTAACGGTCGTAATGACCTTCATCTTCCTCGTCTCTAGTTGATTCTTCAGTCCTCTTCCTCAACGATTCTCTCGTCTCCTATGTCCACTCTCTGACCAAAAACTCTGATGAGTTTTGAAACCTTGAAACTTCCTCACAATATTCCTTTCTGCTTAAATTCCTTGTCCACAAAGAATTGAGTGGAAATTGAGATTTTAGGTCACCATTGAGCTCCAATGAAGCTTTAGATTCAAGAACTATGTACCATTTAACCAATACTTATCTAACAGTTGATTCTTCCTCTTGACTATCCTCCGATCAAGGATGGCTTCTAGCTCTTTTAGCGGCATGAGTTGATTAGGAACATCCATCCTGGTTACTAGAGTAACATGTACAAACTTCTTAAGTTGTGAAACATAGAAAGTGGGATGTATATTTACTGAAGGAGGAAGGTCGAGCGTATAAGATACTGCTCCATTAATGTCAATTATATAGTAGGACCCATAATGACATGAAACTAGCTTATGATTGTACCTCCTTTTCAAGGAATGCTGTCTATATGGTTGAAGTTTAGCCAAACCAAATCATCAATTGAAAACACCCTATCTGATCTTCCCTTGTTTGCTTGTTGCTTTATCATATGTTAGGCATATTCTAAACGATATTTTAACAGCTCCAGATTCTTTTCATGAGCAATTAAGGACATGTCCATAGCCTCTAACTTTGGTCACTCGTGAAATAAGGTAAATGAATTGGTGGTGGTTAACCATATAGAGCTTCAAAAGAAAAAACACCTACAAAAGTGTGAAAAGTTGAATTGTACCAAAATTTAGCCAAAGACATCTAATTGCTCTAATCCTTTAGATTATCATATACATTGCAAATAAGTCTCTAATCCCTTATTAATATTCTCAGTTTGACCATCAATTTGTGGATGGTATGTTGTAGACATCTTCAAATCTACTCCCTATAATTTGAAAAGTTCTTACAAAAAATGCTAAAAAAGATTAAGTCTTTGTCTGTAATGATCACCCGTGGTAAGCCATGAAGCTTGAAGATGTTATCAAGAAAAAGTAATGACTATACTTGCTTAATTGATTCACAAAACTAGAATAGTTGTGTTTCCATGAAACAAAGGAAGGACTTCAATAAAATCCATGGAAATGCATCTCCATATAGTTTTTACGATTGGAATAAGGTGCAATAACCCTAGGAAATAGATGTATCATACTTATATTCTTGACAAACCAAGCAAGCTTGAACAAAATATCACACATCCCTTTCCATTCTCTTCTAATATAAAACAATCTGCATCTTTTTATAAGTTACTTGCACCCCAAAGTGTTCTCCAAGAGATGATGCATGATATAATACCATTAACCTCTTCCTCAATTATGGATTCGAATTAACCATTAACCTTCTCTTTCTCGGATGTTGACCACCGTGATATTGTAGAATACCAATATGATCTTCATTTTGTTGCAATCAATCAATTATGTCCAAGAACCTCTGATCTTTGGAATAACGAGTTTTAATTACGTCTATTAACTCATCCATATTCAAAACACACAGTGCAACAAATTCAGAAATGTTAACTTGTCTTGCCTGTGCAGGAAATGAATCTTCTAGAGGTAAACGAGATTACACATCTATAATTGAATTATCTAATCCTTTCTTGTAGCAAATCTGAAAGTCATAACTCATTAAATTAGATAACCAAGAGCATTGACTAGCAGTAGATAACTTCTGAGTTAATAAGTACTTAAGCCTCTAATTATCAATCTTAATAATGAATGGTTTATAAGTCAGATAATGATGCCACTTGATCACTGCCATAATTAAAGTCTTAAATTCCTTTTCATATACTAATAAAGCCAAGAACTTAGGACTCATTGTTCTACTAAAATAAGTAATTGGATGATTCTCCTACATCAATATAGCCCCAACACTCTCTTTTGAAGTACTAGATTCAACCACAAAGACCTTATTGAGATCAAGTAAGGCCAGACCTGGAGCACAAAATGTGGTTATCTTCAAGTGCGTACATATTTTTTCTGCTGTAATCGACCACTTAAATGAATCTTTCTTTAAAAGAGAAGTTCAAGATTTACTAACAATGCCATAATCTTTAATAAAACTCTTGTAATAACTACATAATCCTACAAATCCACATAAATGCTTCAATGTTCTTGGAACTAAATACTTCTGTGTACATTTAATCTTCTTGGGATTAGTAGCAACTCCCCCAAAATTGATGATATGACCTAAATATTTCACATATGTTGATCCAAACAGACACTTTCTCAGCTTAGCATACACTAGATTCTCTCTCCGAGCCTTTGGAGCCAGCTTTACATGCTTCAAATGCTACTGAAAATCTCTACTATAGATCAAATATCAAAAAATATCAGTATGAACTTCCTTAAATATGGTCAAAAAATATCATTCATGACTCCCTGAAAAGTTGCATGTGTATTAGATAATCTAAAAGGCATTACAAGGAATTCATAAAGACCATCATGAGTTCTTAAGACTATTTTTATGAACATCAAGAGTATCCATTTGAATTTAACGATAACTAGACTTGAGATCAATCTTGGAAAACCATTCTACTCTTCCCAATTCATCAAGCAACTCTACTATCACTGGAATGGAGTACTTATCCTTGATAGTGATTACATTTAAAGTTCTATAATCCACACGAATATGCCAAGTTCTATCCTTCTTCTTCACTAGTACCACAAGAGAAGCAAAGTTGATGTGACTATGCTGAATAATTCCATCTTAGAGCATATATTTCACCATTTGCTCTACAACATCTTTCTAAGCACTAAAGTGTCTATAAGTTCTCAAATTTATTGGATTGCTTCCCTCCTACATGGAAATGTTGTGCACCTAAGATCTCATAGGTGGCAATCCAGTTGGTTCTCGAAAGATATCAGGATACCAATATAATAATTCATCCATCTGGGCTTATTCTAACTCTGTAATCTATAGGCCTTGAAATTCTTTATGTTCTTGTTCATCTACATTAGGGAAGAATTTGATCAAAGTCAGATTAAAAAATTCTATCTCTATCTCCTTGTTTATAGATAGCAACTTGAACATTTGAGAAGATGAATTCTCTTGCATATTAATTCTCTTAATTTCCTTTAATTCAACCTTATCACCATCCACTGTGAATTTCATCTACAAATCTTTGAAATTCTATTGTATCTTCCCTAAAGTTTCTAGCCACTGAACTCCCAACATCATATCATAGCTCCCCATATTTAACAATAAAATATCAGTGACAAATGTCTTCCTCTGTAGAGTCCTAGTGAAACCTTTGCAAATCTGAGAACAATGAGCTTTACCACTATTAGCAACTCGTACTTTCATAACTTTATAATCTTCCACATTACAACTCAACCTTCTTGCAACTCTGTTATCTAAAAAATTATGAGTACTACCGGAGTCAATCTAAATAAACATAGATTGGCCATAAGCTAGTCCAACCACTTTCATAGTTTGATAACTTTACAATGTTCTTCTCGACAAGGCATGAGTGGACAAAATTGGTTCCAACCTTGTCTCTTCTTCTTTACATAGAAGTAACTCATCCTTATTTGTATTTAAATCCCCATTTCCTTCATCATCTGATCCTTCAATCATCAAAGCTTTCCTTTTCTTAATGCATTGATGACTAGGCAAGATTAGGATAGCAGAAGCACAAATATTTAGCCCTCTTCTATTCCATTTCAGCCTTAGTAAGTTTGTATATTAGTGTCTTCTTCTGATGGAGATTTGCAACACTCAATCCTGGTGTTGGTAGCATGGGAGACTGATAAGTAGGAATTCTAGTAAACTCTCTTATCTTTCTAGCATTGTAATTGAATTTATTATCCTTCAACTAAGCCAACTAGAAGCCTGTTTTAGTGTAGTGGAGAAAAATATTTCAATGGCTAAAGAAATTTCTAGCTTTAAACTCTCCATGAAGAGATGAATTAATGGCTAAAGCAACCCCATCCAAATGAATGTGAACGACTTTCATTTTAAGAGATGAATCAATCTTCTCCACATTAAAATAGTGTTCACATTTAGTTAACGAGTGACATACATCTGTGCCTTCAAACTTGGGAAATTTGAATATTAATGCCTTCCTAGCATCAAAACCTTATAGTTCCCTAGTTTCACTGACCAGTGATGATTCTGCAAAAACTTCAGTAATCTTGTTTTTCATGCAATTGCAGGATCCTTCCACTTGTCTGGCTAGATTTTGATTTTGCATAGTTAAACTTGCTAATGATGCCTTAAAAGCTTTATGTTTGCTTCTCATCTAAGCACATACATGATTAATCTTTGTCTCTAGAGTCTGTTGCATTTCCTATATCATTTCAATTGCATCTTTGTTCCTCATCTCATACCAAGATAAAATTCTGCTCTGATACCAAATGAAGCGTGGAAGGCTTACAAAATCTTCAGATAATTAATTAACTAATACAACTCAAAATCTTCACTAAGAACACTTACAAAGATTCATCGAATTGTCCAATAGAATTAAGATTAGAAGTTAAGAAGAAATCGAAGATTGGAAGAGAGTTGGTTAACACAACCATGCGATTTTCCATTCATAACTTCATAACTTACAACCAAGAACATTAAATACACATCAGATATAACCACCAAGATCTGATGTACATAACCTATAGGTTAGTACCACTTAATTACACTTCGAAAGATTAAATTAAACTAATACAAGGACTAAATTGAAATAATTCAAAACCACACGAACTAAACAAAAATAAAGAAACACAGGCAGACTTAGGAAGCGACACGTGTCTCAGCATTTTCCTCTCCCACGGATCCACGTTGCTCTTGTCAATTATATTCGTTACACGACTAGTAACGACCTTCGTCTTCCTCATCTCCGGCTGATTCTTCGGTCCTCTTTCGCGACGATTCTCCCCTCTTCCACCTTGAATCTTTGACTAACTTCGATGAGTTCTGATGCCTCGAAACTTCCTCACAAGACGTTGGAATATGTATTTGCTCACTATCGGGAGGCAAGCGATGATCCGAACAAGTGGGTCTATACAGCCCACTCTGTTATCGTAGGGCAAACCGTCCTCAACAAGCCCTAGATCTGATAAGCCTAACAACCAATACTCCTGCGCGGGGCCGTTCTCACCATCAATGTCTCCAACAACATCGCCGACCGCAAGCCCAACCTCTACAAGCCCGACCTCGACAAACCCTAGATATGATATAATGTAACTCATCCTCATCCTCGTCGACTTGTACACCGACGGGTTGACTTCGAGCCAGAGGAGCAGCCGCATCACCATGTGGCACATGCAGCACCCCTCCCACCTGAACATGATGATCGAGTTCTCCGCCACCTTTCCCCACGTCATCCGTCGACAGGTCCAAGTTGTCAGGTGACGATCATTGTTTAAGTTGGCAGTGGTGCCACCCGGGAAGTAGGTCCAAAATGGGATCGCCTCTTGCATTTTTGTTTTCTGTTTCAGTTTAGTTTGTTAGTTTTCCTCAATCCGGATTTGATTCTCACATAGTATAACTTTAGTACATTTAAGGGTTGATCACATGGTACTACATGAAATGGTCTCAAATTTTGATAAAGTTATACTCAGTCTTTCGTTGACACCTCGATAATGTCAATGAACTTTTTTCGAAAATATTTTGTCAATTTCATGACAAAATTTTCAAACAAGTTCATTGACATTATCGAGGTGTCAATGAAAAATTACAGAGTATAATTTTATTAAAATTTAGAACTATTTCATGTATTACCATAATTTATGTGGTCAACCCTTAAATATATACCAAAGTCCAAGACCCTGATGCTAATTTTCCCTTAAAAATTAGCTTAATTTTCAAAACTCCGTTGTTTTCTTTTGTGAGATAGATAGACATAAGACATAAATCTTCGGTCGCTTGTATCACAAGGCATGGCAAATTCTAGAAGTCGTCTACACCAAAAGTTGGTTTTTTCATCCCAATCTTATGAAAGTTGACTACCGCCATGGGTAGATCAAGAGATGCCACGTGCACGAAAGTCCGTAATTGAGTTAGTCAGCTCGGTGATTGTGAGAGTTCCAATATAAGATGATCCGAGTGACAGGGACAAAGAGAGAGAACCTCTTAGCCGTCCGACCTATAATGTATTGCATTAAAACACCAACGGCAGTTTCACAAGTTATTACTTCAGAAAACAACTCTTTTGCAAGTAACTCTAACAACTTGTGGATGAGAAGTTACGAGGAAAACATCATACGAGGGTGTAGTAATCAAACAAGAAAAAGATTACAAGGCCGAGAATAAGGAAACCCAGGAATGAGCCGACAAATCGGGTAAGCCGCGCAGCTTGCATATTGGCATTGCACCCCCTCCGTGTACAACAAAGTTTTCGGATTGACCGTCGCCCCTGTAATGGCAGGGCGGCTTCTATACAACAATCGAAATTATTCGCATTATACTAGGAGAAGATGGTAGTTTCCTAGGGTTGTAGATTGCACACATCATCTGAGGTTTTCTTTAGGGGTCTACCAATCCTACATTCTTGGTACAATGCACAAACAAAACCCTTTTGTTCTCTATGTACCTTGTATGGAGAGAACTAGCTACCATCTGTAGCAGCCTTGGAGTGCATTTGGGACGCACCCGGGGAAATTATGCAACCTCCTAGGACGGCAATCACATGCTATTTAACGAATCATCCGTCGTCCTGTTCGGGAATTGTTCCTCTAAGCACTCTTCTGGGTTGGCATAGAAATAGTCCTCTTCCTTAGGCCGGTCAGGGATTACCAGCCTTTTTGTAGGATTCCCCATTCGATTTGCATGAGCTTCTTTGACAGCGTTTGAGAACCTGTCCCAACTTAGTGATCCATCATTGTATCGGTCAATTAAATCAACCAAAAGCTTCCTGTCCAGTAAAATTGTCTTCCTGAACTTCAAGAACCTATGATTAAAAAAAGAGCAACAAAAAAGAAAAGTTGAGATGGACAAAAAATTGCATCTAAATTAAGTCATTCTGATGTTAACTAGAAGAATTCCTGAAGATGATCAGCAGATTAACTTATCTAACGTCACAATAGATATAATAAATGCACAAAGAAAATCCGCGTTGAAGAAAAAAAGCTACCTTCGGTGCCCTTCCACAACTTTGGCCATGTTTCCGTCATAAGTTGGGACAAAAATATCACTCTCCAAGGATACAAGATAATCTAATGCAGCCATCTGAGAGGAGTGATTCTGGAAAAACTGAAGATCTGAAGGTTCCAACAATGTTTCCTTTCGAACCTGTTTCAAAGGATGAAGCTGATAGTTAGAATGTGAACAAATACCAAGTAACAGGTCATCAAGCAGCTCTAAAGCATCTAACCAATCGTGGATAAGCTGCTGCAAGGCTGGCCATTCTCCTCTCTCCACCGTAAATTTCACCAGCTGCAATGTAAATCTGTATGCTAGGATCGATGTCCAACGCCCTTAAGGTTAAAGCCGTTTCCTCCGGAGTTAACGGGCAAAGCCCATCTTTCCTCTTCAGGTGGGAGTTAATAATCTTTTCCTTCCACCAAGGGTATGCATACCTGTTAAGGAAAAAAGGATAAAACCAATTTAAAAAATCAGGCATGAACTACCGAAAAAGAACTAGTCCAATTAACATGATCAATCACCTCAGTCTCATCAACTCCTCTTCCTCTTCTTTGCTGCAACCTTGGCTGCAGCCAGAGAATGCCAGCATGTCCATTTCATATCTGAGGTGAAGGACTAAGAAAGGGCCATTCTGCCTCAAGAGATTAATAACTCTTCTGCCCAACTCCTCGATCTGAGGAGTGAACTTTAGGGCATTAAAATTCACACGGCAGCGAAGCTTCTGTATCTCTAGAGGTTGGTGATTATTCGCAAGGCGACTATCCGTTCTGTTCAGATGCACAACTTTGTACCTTTGTATCAAAGGCAGTATCTGCATTCCAAACGTTTGTAAGAGTACTTCAGACAAGAAATAAGAATAATAAAAAGGCGATCCAGGAGAACCATAAGACACTGCATTGACCTGGTTCTGGTAGTAAGATATATCAGACCAACTAATCGGGGGCATGGTGTAGGTCAACCCCAACTGAACCCTCTTCTTCAGCCGCGGCGGCAACTCCTTCAGTATCCGGACCTCGTCTCTCAACGAGGTAATGAAGTGATCCAGATCAAAAATATCCTGAAACTCACTGCCAAGGACGCACGAACAAACCAATTCAGTATTAGAACATGAAAAAAAGCCGCCCAGTCCTACCTACTTCTAAGCAATCCTCATCTCACCTGGGGTCAGCCCAGAAGGAGCTCTTATCCAGCTCCGGCACGATGAGTGTAACATTCAAATGCCTCGCGATCGCAACCATATCGCAAATCTGCAACACACGACCAAACAAATGTCATAATTAACCGCTAGAGAACTCCCCAAAACACCATTCTCAGTAGCTGCAACAGCAAACTAACCGCGGCCCGCATCTGGTTCAGACCGCCATTGCAAGAAACCATCAGGTACCCATTGTTCTTATAAACCCCTGAAAACCAAACAAACCGGCCAAATTAACATCTGGGCACCCATAAAGATCCAATCTTTATTAAAAACCCACAAATGAAAACTCACTCTTCGGAGGCAGAACCCGGTCCGGCAGCGAAGGGAGGAGCAACGCCGACGAGGACGAAGGCTCCAGAAGACAAAGGGAAGGCCAGCCCTTGAGGACGCGTGGGCCCCACACGTCACCGACGGTGGTGAGCTGGACTACGCAGGTCCACACCAGAACCGAAGTGGTGGCGCGTATCATCCAGAGCTTCGTCCTCGACGACGACTTGAACCCGCCGGCGCCGGCCGCCGCTTTCTTCAATTTCGCCGCCTTCATCGCCACCCAGCTTCTCTCTACCTTCCACATTCCCCTCCCATGCCCCGCCGACCGGTCTTCCGTCAATGCAGGCAATGTGGGATCGGGCCCCGGTTCAGATCCGACCCGGGAAGAAACCAAAAAGAAAAACAAACGTTTCCAAATTTATTTATGGGAGGCGGTGGGAGAGGAAGGAAATTAAATAAATAAACAACGAAGCAAACGAAAGGAATAAATAGAATGGTGAGGACGACGAGGAAGAAAGGGAGAAATTAATTCGTAAAAAATTAATTATTGAAGAGAAAAATGCCCTCTCTATCTCTATCTCTATCTGCAACACTTGAGAGAAACAGAGACAGAAGAAAGGGGACCGGATTTTATTTATTAATTCGGGGAATTTTGTAATTATGAATAATTGTTATTATTATTATTATTATTTGACAATAATAATTATTCTAGATGGAGAAAGAAGAAGAGAACATTAAAAGCCCGAGTAGTTGCGGTGGAGCAGTACGGCTGTGATAAAATACTCGCCGTTTGCTTTTAGCCTCTCACTTTCTGTTCTTTTTTTTTTTTTGCAATTAGAACTAAAGAAACTGTTTGTTTATGGAATTGCTGATTTGGCTTTTAGCTTAAGACAATATCACAATAGTCTGAAATACTTTGTTGTAATTTTATTTTTTTATCTATTGTGAACTTTCAATGTTCGAATACCGATTAGTTCGACCAAAAAAACTATTAACTTTTTCGATAATTTAGCTTAAACTATCATTACGTTGCGATGTCGTCTCTTTATTGTTGGACTTGGTGGTGACGGGTATATTACTCCTACGCATTATGTCATTCTTTTTCCCTAAAATAATTATTCGTCCCTTTTGCTTTGCTCTGATTTTATCCTTGACAAGAAATTAAAAAAAAAACATGACAAGAAATTTCACTAGTTTGCTGAAAAAATGTGCCATATGGTGCATTTACCACTACTTAATTCACAAATATTTTCTCAATGTGTGTCGAGTTTTATAGCGACATAGTCTATGAATTGTAAAAATAACCATGTAATGGTAATGCAATTTTCTATAAAATAAATTGACTATTACATTTTTTTTACAACAATGTGATTATAAATTTCTCCAAATTTCATGTCGAGCTTAACAAATAAATGCTTTACATTTGCGGGTTAGAATAGACAATAACGAAAAATATACCATACTATCCAGTTGGTCTCACTGCACCAGCAGTTTCCAATTGTAAAACCTGGTTTGGATTTACCCTTGGAAAAGCAAAGTTTGTTCTTATTTTGCATTAATTACTAAGAATTGGAAATGCCAATTAGGAGGAGTTGGGGGAAGTTTGACGAAACTGGGTTAGGTGTTGACCCAGTTATTAAAGAGCTAGGGTTCCAAATTCGCCGAGGAGTTCCCCGCTCCAGCGGATTATTGCTCATAAGCTGGGCCCCGGTACGGTGGTGGGTCCAAAATAGAATTTAAGGGTTGCCGTCCAACGCCGACACGTGGCGGTGGCTGTCCACCGTTGGGTCGATTTTCTCGTGAGTTATGGGTTCATCCTTCTGGCGGTACGCCGACAATATATCGCGATATTTTGGGCCGCTTGGAATGAAATATTGGGATTTGGATTTTATTTGATAAAATTTTGTTAATGGCATCATAATTCAATTACCGACCGGAAAAACCCGTAATCTCATTATAAAATCGAAAACAAAATCTTTCGGCTATCATTTGTTTGATTGAATATAGCCGGATTTTTCCTTTTTCTGCTTTACATGTATATTTTTTTGGGTTTTTGAACTGATAAAAGAATGACCGCAAGACTTTTTAACATTGGTAAATTTAGAATATACAAAATCGATTTTTTTTATAAAATTAAAGTAATATCACGTAAGATAAATGTGTATTTGGGTTCAGGATTTGGTCTTGAAATTTTTGTTCTACCAATCATTCTGGGAATCATTCTATTATAATTAAGTTAATTATTTTATTATAATTAAACAAACTATTTTTTTTCGTAATTGAGCAACTTATTGTATGTTTCAGAGCGGTCTATTCAGCCCATTCACAAATCATTTTACCGTAAAAGATTTCAAACCATATAAAGTCAAGTGTAAAAGATTATTATAACTGTAAAAGATTTCCTACCAAATAACTTTCTTAGAGAAACTATGAAAAAGATCTTTATCTAAATTCAGCTGGTTTTTTCCTAGAAAAAGATCCCATTAATTTCAATGTTAACTAATGATCAGATGATTCGTTTTGTAAACATAAATAAAATAAGCTTCAAATTTTTGTGTGCGAATCACTAAACGGGTACTGTTTCAGACATCATCGGTACAAATTTTGGCTTAGACTAGTAATTTTATGCACATATTTAACTCTGCCTAAATCTTGTTGTCAAATCTAATTTTTTATGCTTAGTTATATTTTATCAGTTTTTGAATTTTGGATTTCTAACAAAAATTTCAACGATTTTGTACGCTTAGAATAAATGATCATTAATAACTATGCGTCACTAAAATGGGTCTCGATATTTTAATAACTGAGCATTTATTAATATTAAATATTTGTCAATAGGTCATCATTCAAAAAAAATCCGCTTGAGTCAAATTTTCCATTTATTTCTAACCATATAAAATCAATTGTATTTAATATTTATATTAAGACCTTTTTTGTTCACTCACGTGTATTAAGAATTGAATGATTAAAAAAATTCTCTTAATAGTTATTTGCTGTTGGTCTCAGGCGATTATCAAATACGAAACTTGCCACTGAAATTAACTGGGACTAGGAAACAAGCAAGAATATGACAGTTAGGACATTTTGTGGTCCATTATTAATGATTTAGTACTTTCACGGGAGATAGTTTACCAATCAAAACCGGAAACTTAACTAGATGACAACTGATTAGACATTAATTGCCCAAATGAACCAAGAGTAGTGGTGGAGTAGATTAGGCACGAAATCGTTGTTTAGTGGGATTTAGAGCAACATTCACCATTATCATTGAATGGCTCTACGGCAAGACGTTCCCCTGTCTAATCCTATGATCTCATCTGTCAAAAAAATAAAGTAAATCAATATCCTAAAAAAATAAAATACAATCATATATAGAATTTAAATCTTACGAATAAAAAATAAGATTTAGTATATAGAAGTGTTGTGGGGAAAATGTAACAAGGGTGTCAAGGACGATCTCTTGACG
>SOPF01027907.1:60335-102450 GCA_012979155.1 Hypericum perforatum
CCTTTTTAACCCTTTCGAAAGGGAACTATTATTTTTGGCTCTAACAAGAAGTATAAAGAGGGGATGAGAGAATGGGCTCAAGCTCAACGACTAGCATGTTAAGTGATATACTTTTTGGGAAAGGTGGTGCAAGTATTCTGAATGTTTTTAGTGAGTATACTTAAGAAAAAACTCGATGACTGCTAAAAGGTAAAATGATTCAAGAACTTTCCTAATAATAATTCATCTTAAGTAAAAACTGATTTATTTTTTTTATATGATTCAAACAATAAAAAATATTATTTTGAAAATTACGATCCAACCAACCCGGAGCTATATCAGATCATTCTTGAAGATAATCTCGCATGGCGGAAATAATCCTCGATCGCCTTGAATTTCATTTTTTTATAATATTGATATAGAATGGATCATATAATTAGGTTCTAGGTCTGTGAAAAAAATAATATTTATGAAACTACGATCATCATAAATTATGGTTGGGTGTAAGATTCAATTACATATATATATATATGTATATATATATATGTATATATATATGTATATATATGTGTATATATATATATATATATATATATATATATATATTCCAGTCACTCGCAAATTGTATAAAAATTAATTAGTTTACGAGAAAAGAACAACAAAAGCAAAAGTGTCTACACTATAGGTTTGGTACGAAAGTATCCATATTATCTGATTTGCTCCATGATAAGTTTATAATGTTATATTTTTACGGTTTTGTTTTAGTCAATACACATTACGAGTAAGGTGACCATATTAAAGTAAAAAGACCTCACTGTGTCAAATTGTCGCTTAATTAAACTTCGATCTTCAAGTATGAGAGAGTCATATATGTACGAAATCCAAATAGAATTTCTATAACAGTCAAACTGGAACAAGTAGTAAAAAAAATTAAAAGACCAATATATAAAATAAGTTACTTTTAAATTTTTAATTAAATCGGACCATAATCAAAATGGATACACACCAAATAGGGGGATTCTATCAACGGCGAGGGACTCCACCGTAAGATTGTCGGTCGCTCTTGTTGATACGGAGGCGACCGTCGGATTGGTAACGGTCGAGCTTTACAGACCGTTGATATTCACCGGTGAGACAGGTGTCATCATCCTGGCTACTTTCTGAGGTTGGTGGGTCCCCTTCTATACTTAAAAGCGAACGTGACTTGATATGAATGTACTCTATTTCTTTTGGGGGATCTATGAATGTACTACCTCCACGAATGTCGTTCTCACGCGCGTTGCCGGCGAGGGGAATGCACACGCCATACTAATAGTCTTCGGACCCACGCGGGTGGTTGGGTCATGAGATCTGAAACTGGCGATTACGGGAGGACGAGAGGAGAACAGTACGGTAAGCGTGACATTTTATTCAATCATATAATTATTTAAAAGTTTTATTTCTTTGGGTAAAAATTTAAAAATTTTATTTAAAAACTGTAGATTGTTTGATTTAGTGAATATTAAGATATCATGTACTTCAAAAAAATTTGTTTTCAACTAACACATGTTTGATTTGAGTAAAGTTACAAAAAAATAAAAATTCTATAAAGTAACAATATGGTACTATATTTTTCTTCAGCGTACCATTTGGTACTATATTGTACGTAGTTAACGGTTAATTCGTGCTTGCAAGAAAAAGTTAACGAGAATGAGTTGGAAAAGGAGACATATAAAATCAGGCTTTTCTTAATTTTGCTCTTTTTCTTGACCGTGTGTATTTTGAAAAAAATTGAGTGATATTTCGCCAAATATATATAATTCTTGTTGAGGAAAAGTGACGAGAGTGCTTGAAGATTCGTTTCAAGATTGGCTTGATGCTACATATAATTAAGGTGACTCGAGCTAGACTACTCTGCTTTATTAAGTTACGTCACACTATGAACTAAGCTAAGTTTAAATGAAAGTCGAAGCTTAATATAGATTTGTGATTTGATTTGGTGACATTTCTTTACTCTGCACCAAGCTCTATTTATTTAGGTAAAGCAAACCTCTCTTTAGCCTTATTGTTGTCGAATTTAAACTCCTCAATATTCATCCTCAACCTTGGTTATCCTTATCCGTATCGAGTTTGAAGACCCTGAAATTCCATAGCCTTTCTCCTTGTAAATTGGACTCCTAATATATGCTTGTCTTTACCGAACTCGAACTCCCTATATTTATCTTTGCCTAACTCGGCCCTAGACGCTTATCTTTGCCTACTTTAGAGTCTTAGTAGCTTATCTTCAGCTCTTGTATGTGACCGTAACATCCCATGTTTATCCAGGCTCTTCAAATCAATCCCCTCCTTTGCGATGTCCATGTTCTCTCTACCTCTTGAGAGTCTAATCAAGTTCAACCTCTTCAACTTTTTCCCGTTAGACAGTTCTACCTTATGCAAAACGATTCTAGTTAATGAGACTTGTTATCTCGACCCAAGAGCTTTTTATGTTTACCATTTTTAAGTAACTCAAAAAGTCTAACTTCATCAACCTGACCTAATCAAATGGGCTCGATTAGCTTCTTAAAATTGTTAAGTTGTCGTCTCGAGGAGATTCAAAATTGCCAACTCCATAGAGGTTAAATTATGTTACTGATCAAATCGGTTTGATTGATTTGGCGTTGACCACTATGAGTAATACCCGATTTGCATTAATTTTTCATTGACCAAACTGGTTTGAATGGTCGGGTGTTGACAACTATGGGTCATTGCCATATTCATATATTTCTATCATAACCAAATCGATTTGACCAATCGAGCATTGAGCAATATAAGTTAGTGCTTGATTCATGTATTTCTATTATTGATCAAACTGGTTTAATTAGTCGTTGACCGATAATGGTTAGTACACAAAAAAAACTTGACCATATTCAATCAAAGTAACTTGATGTCCAAGCAAGAGTACTCCAAAAATTACTTTAGTCGATCACGAATTCCAAACACGTTATTTTTGCACTTTATCAGCTATATATTTATAACCTTGGATGTTGAATTTCCTCATATGCATGTAATATTGGAATAACATGCTTTTTTAACACGGTGTAAAACATATTTCAAAACTCGGACAAGAAAATGAGAGGTAAATGACACGTGATATAGTAATTCATACAAAATATCTACAATGAAGAAACTACAACCATCAATATAAAAATAAGAGACATATAATTGCCTCCATTAATCCTAAAATGTATCCTTGTAGTGCTGACCATCTCGATTATGTGGATATATAGATATTTCCGCATGATGTTTATTCTATTAAAACTTTAAGTATTCACCCATAAAGCACGAACCACTTATTAAACAACTTATCTCTCGGTAAAGGATATTACCTTCACATCTATATATGAATTTTGGCTGGCAATATCTATATATTTCACAGTTGTGGCGATCTCCGTCGTCACAATTCTAACCTTAGCTTGAAATCAAAGAGCGTAAGTCATAGTCTCTAAAAAAAAAGAGAGAATGTCAGTCTACGTAGGGGAAGGGTCTCCCTCACCGGATGATATAAAATCTGCCTTTATCAAGTTGGTCAGATACCAACATCCGTTTTAATCAGATATACGACTGATGCAGAACTCAGCTCAGATTCTCATTCAAATATTTTTGGTATAGTGAACCATTGAAACAATAATTTAACTACCAATCTAAGTTGATATGAGTATTAGAAAATTTATTTTTTCTAAGAAAAATGAGTACTAAGAGTTTGATTCTAAGGAAGAAAGAAATACTAATAGGAAAGTTACTTTTCTCTACATACCAAAAGTTAGAAAAAGTATTGAATTAACTTATACCAGTAATGCATTGAGTTGACTAGTAATGTCTTTTTCCTCAAAAATTAATTTTTAAATATTTTCAATAAAATTGCAACGAGTAAAATATTAGAATATATAAATTGTCTAATAAAAAAATTCGGAAATACCATTTATTCAAATGATCCAAAGTCCAATATTTGATACTGAATCAAAGCCCATTAGATAGTCCATTCATATGTAACGTTCTCGTAGGCATTGCGATATGTAAGGCATTGGTAGAACTTTATTCATACTCTAGTTTGAAAAGTTTGACTCATATTGTATTTTGGATCTTGAAATTTTTTAATAAGTAAACCAATACTCTTACTCTAATGGTCTATATAGTCTACATAATTTTATAGGGTGTAACTCTTAAATTAAATATAATAAATTTTTTAATATAAAGGTTTAATTTCATATTTGAAATTTTACTAAATCATAATGTATATATAAGAAATTATCATAAAATATCTAATATATTATTAAAAAAATTAGAATAATCAATTTCATGAAGCATTTTATAGAATATTTAAAAAATCTATAACAATTTATAAATAATAAATAATAAAAGATATAATTATGGTCTAGTTAGAGTACGGTCCAAATTATGGTAATAGGATAAGACCTCCTATAGTGACATCCTCATCCTAGCCCCAAGACGAGCGAGTGTGATGCACGAGTTGCATGAAAAAATGGAAATCGGGGATGATCGCCCAGGGATGGACGGACATCCATCCCAGACCATCCTCGGCCATGTGGCCTATTTTTTTTATCTACTTTGTATACTTAGTATAATATTATTTTTCCAAATAAATTTTTTAAGGATAAAATTTGTGTTAATTTTTTAGAATTATTTGTAATTAAAAAATAAAAAATGTACAAATAATCATTTGTCAACTCTCTAATTATTGTTTTATTTTATTTGAGAAATTATAATTTATTATTTTCAAAATAATTTTTTAATGCAATTTCTAAAATTTAAATTTACGCGTGTTTATGAAAATTTACAACTTTACAAAATGATACTAGTTACTATATGGATAAGAAAGAAATTAAAGTGAATTGAGTTGAAGATGTGGATGAGAGATATATTAATTATTTATTGGGAGGATGAGTTAGAGTAGAGATGTGTTTGTTTGTAAAAAATGAGTAAAGTGGGTTGAGCTGATCTGGGCAAGTAAAAAACTAATTGTTATTTTGGAGGTGGTTGAGGATGGATTGGTCTGGAGATGCGGAGGCATCCTTACCCAAATTGTTTTACGATGTTATATCTCCAATAGATATGTTGAGACTTACTGTTGTATATTATGCTTTGTGCTCTCCTTATTACTGACATGATGTCACAACATATTAGTATAAGAGGCACATGCTTGTTACAACAAGGATATCCTCTATGAAATTTTTGAGTCATTTAACTTCTTCCTCAATTTTGTCTAGTGCTATAAATTTTGACTCCAACGTAGATTGAGCTATGTAGTTTACTTAGAGAATTTACATGACGCAACACTTCTACTTATGGTGAACACGTAACTAATTATGGATTTGGAGTCTTTTGAGTTTGATATCTAATTTGCTTTGATATATCCTTATAAAACAAGTGAATATTTAGTATAATGTATGTGGTGATTCATAGCATATTTTAGATACCGTAAAAATATTTCCAAAGTTACTAAATGATCATTTCCAAAATTACTTATGAATCTACTAAAGTTGATGACTGAATATGCAATATCAGGGCATGTACAACTAATTAAATATATCACTTCGTATGATTTGTGCATACTTTAGTTGAGATACTTAGTTCTTTATATTTTTAGTTAAGTGTAAATTTAAATCTACCAATGTTTTAACTGAAAGGTTATCTCGGACATCGAATTTCTTGAGTACATTCTCGTGAGATTGTGTCAAGGTAATTTATTTAGTGTCTTAAAGATTTTGATCCCTAGTATGAGATATGTTAGATCCACATTCTTCATGTCAAAGTTGCTCTTTAACATATTCTTAATCTTCATAATAATCTTATTATTACTTCCTATGATTAGCATGTCATCCATGTATAAACATATAACTATGTGAACATCAGGAGTACCATTAATATATATACATTTATCATATTAATTGATCTTACAACCATTCAATATCATTATTTTATCAAATTTCTCATGCCACTATTTTGACGCTTACTTCAACCACTATTTTGGTGCCTACGTCAGCCTACATAGTGACTTGACCAGTCTGTATAACTTATGCTCTTGTATAGGGTTACAAACCTTTTAAGTTATTCCATGTAAATCTCCTCTTTCGGTTCTCTATTTAGAAAAAATTCTTTATATCCAAATGATGTATCTCAAGTTTATAGAGAACTACAATGGCTATTAGCATTTTACTAAATATGATTCTTATGACTGGTAAATATGTGTAAAAGAAATCATATTATTCCTTTTATTTAATTTTTTGGCTACCAACTAAGCTTTGTACTAATCAATTGACCCATTAACTTTGTATTTTCTTTCAATGATCTACTTGTAACATAAACATTTATAACTCGATAGGAAATCTACAATTTTACGCGTATAAGTTGTCTTACTATTGATAACCTCTTTCTAGAGAGGAGTATAAACTAGACAATACCTCTTTGATT
Organism: Hypericum perforatum; assembly: GCA_012979155.1. Taxonomy (NCBI): domain Eukaryota; kingdom Viridiplantae; phylum Streptophyta; class Magnoliopsida; order Malpighiales; family Hypericaceae; genus Hypericum; species Hypericum perforatum. Next base: position 66,765 of record SOPF01027907.1, read on the forward strand.
GTCCTAGGTTCATTTCTCAACATATATGTGAGAAAGTTCAGACCAAAGATCTTGGCCATCATTATCCTCTTACCATGTCTAAGTTCCTCGTCACATTGATTGAATCTTTGTGTAGCTTCATAAGTACTCTTTTTAGAGATTACTTCTTTTCTTTCCTTATTAGGAAAGATATTCTCGAAGAATATCGCATTCCTTGATTCCCTGATCATTCTCTCGTTTATTTCAGGTTATTAGAATTTTGTACCAAAAATTGATAAGCACTACTGTTGTGTGCAAATCTGATGAAGATGTAATCAATTGTCATGGGTCATATTTTTACATATTTAGGTTTATGTACTTTAACTTTTGCTAGGTATCTCTATACCTTTTAAGTAGACATGGCCAAGAATTGAATCTAATTCATAATTTAATTCGATTCGATTTGTTAATAATTTGATTCGTATATAATTTGATTCGTCAATAATTTGATTCAAATTCGTAATGGTACGAATAGAATTCGGTTTATAATTTTTATAATTCGTCAAACTGACGAATTTAATGTGAATTCGATTCGAGTTAAATTCATATTGAATTTGATCAATATATATATATATATATTGGGGTAAAACAATCCCAAACACTCTTAAAACTCTAACTCAATTATTTATTAAATCATAAATTTTCAACCCCAAATCTTAAATTCTAAACCCTAAACTTAATTATATACTAAATCGTAAACTTTTAAACCCTAAATCATGAAACCACTAAATCTTATATCGTAGAGAACTTATTTTGGCGCATTAAGTACAAACTCAAACTTTAGTTTATTTCTTTTTCTCAAAAAATGTTAAACATTTATTCATTATTTTTTAATTTTTAATTAAATATTAAATATTTAAGAATCAATTCGTATTCAATTCGAATTCAATTCAAATTTGAAGGTCTACAATTCGTATTCAATTCATCCTTGGACGAATTGAATAAGGTTTAATATTTTGATAACTCGAATTTGAACCAATTTGATTCGAATTTGTTCGAATTCGAACCGTGATCAGGTCTAACTTTTAGGTAACTATAGGATGATTTCCTTTCTTTCTCTAATTTATATGAGGTATTATTTCTTTTCTTGTATGGCAACTTATTTATAATGTGGTTAACTGAGAGTACAACCTAATCCCATATATTCAAGGATAAGCTTGCGCTTATCAACATAGCATTTTAGTTTCTTTAATAGTTCAATTTTTTATAATGCTATTGTATAATGCATAATGCCACTTTGTTGGCAAAATTTCTCAAAAAGAGCTACATATTTTTCTCTTCTGTCACTTTAAATCATTTTGAACTTTTAGCCAAGTCGATTCTCAGCCTCGTTCTTATATAATTTTGTCTATTTCTATCAAAAGGTACGTATAACAATATCTCGTATAATTATTGATAAATGTGATGAAATATTTCTTCCTATTTTTAGTTTACACATGTTTTATATTGCATATATCTGTATGAATTAACTTTAAAAGCGTGGTAATTTTTTTTTCACTGAATGGAAAAGAGCTTTGGCCATTTTTTCCTCTACATATACTTCACATTTATCATTCAGGTTAAAGACTAGATTTGGTAATAAATTAAAACTTGCTAACATTTATCATAATCTATCATGCCATAAATTAGAATACTTGATCAAGTAAAAAGAATCATGAACTTTATTTTTATCGTTAAAGGCGCGATGTATAATAGTTATTTTCATCTTAAACAATCCCTTCTCTAGATAATTCTTTCCTATGAATTGATCCACTTTGGTTATTACAAATTTATCAGTCTCAAATACAATATTTTGTTTGACAAGGAGGCATAAACTAAGTTCTTTCATTTGTTTAGGACATGCAACACATTCTTGAGAGTCACCTCTATGCTCGAGGTTAGTTTCAAGAATACCTTATTCAAACTAATAATCTTGGAAGTGCAAATTTATCCATGAATAACTTTTGATCGATGATTGGGATATAGGTCGAGAACATCTTTTTATTTGAGTACATGTAGCGAGTTATTTTTGTACTGATAAATCACTCTTTTAGTTTATTCACTAAATTAGCTTCAAATACTATAGCAGATAGATCAAGCTCAGATAGGTCATGGGCTAAATATTTCTTATCCATATTATTTTTTAGGATGTCGACAATTTTTTGCCATATAACCCAGTTTGTCGCAGTTATAGCAATTATCCTTGATATCCTTTGCCCTCTTCTTTATTGGCTCTTGCTTTCTTTGCTTGTTGCCAGAGTTCTTTCTCTTTTGCTTATACCACATTTAGTAAAGTCTACCTTGGCTTCAGAATCGGTCCTACTACTCTTAATTTTGGATTTTTGGTTGTCTTTCTCTATCCACAGTCTCACAATCAGGTCTACAAGCCTTATATCTTTCCTCTTATGCTTGAGGTAGTTCTTGAAATCATTCCATAGCAGGGATATCTTTTTTTATCATCGTACCTTGGAAGGATTCGTTGAGTTGTATCCATTTAGTATAAAGCTAGTGTAAGATCAGCTATAGTTCTTATACTTGGTCCATGACCTTTTTGGAATCCACTACTTGAAGTCAAAGAATTGTTCGACAATGAATTTCTTCATTTTAGCATCCTTTATTTTATATTTCTTCTTGAGTAAATTCCATAACTTTTTAGTAGACTTGGCTACCACATAGACGTTGTAGAGACGTTGTAGAGAGTATTATCTAATCTATTTAAGATGTAGTTAGAACATAAAAAGTTATTGTGATACTATACATCAAGAGCATTGATCTTCTGTTTATCCATCTTGTTCTCTGCCATCTTTGGTGCATCTTCCTTTAGAAACCAAACTAGGTTGATCATGGTCAGATAGAATTAACATCTTCTGTTAGATTGAGAGGAATCTTAAAACTTTAAGTGAATCATTGGATACTCAGAACTTTTAGATTGAGAGGAAGGGTGAGAGAAAGTAACTATTGCTAATGAATGTTTATGCAATAAGATATTAGGATAAATTAAATATGGAGGAGACTTCCTATTTATAGGTGTTTGAGGGAGAGAATCTGAAAAGTCACTTGCATCTTCTGAGGAGACACATCCCTTTGTGGCCAGTAGAGAGAGTTTTCCTTTGAATTTTGTCAAAAGTCTTAATAGGTTCCTTTAGTTCCTGACGCAAGTGCCAAGTGCGCCACAACACGCTCATGCGATGTTGTGCACACGTACTTGCACATGCACATGCTCTGATGGTACATGCATGCTCTGATTCTCTTTTCAGGTACATTTGGAATTGCTAGTAAGAAAAAAATTTATTATAAAGTGAAAATTTTTGCTATTCCAATTAATGTGCTACACAAAATTTTTTTTCTATTTTTGAGGGTTTTTTATTTATATTTTACATTTTTTTTATGTTGTATTCACGTTTTCTAATTTCATAATTTTAGAAGGGGATGGATTAGATATAGAAAAAAAATATTTTAAATCGTAAGGAATAAAAAAGTAGATTGCAGTGTCATATTTTGTTTTTCAATATTGACATTCTGAGTATGTCAATATTGACATGATTTGTATGTCAATATTATTATGTATGATTTTTTTTTGCAAAACAAAAACTTACATGAAAATTACACAAGACGACATGTTATTGTTGCATACAAAATATGTCAATATGACACAAAGTATGTCAATGTTGACATACAAATATGCCAATATGATCCTTCATTTTATGATCTTGGATTTTTTTTACCTAAGAAAATTTATTTCAATATGATAAACAAAAATATGTTAACATTGAAGAAAAAAAATTGCTAACGCATTCTGTAGTGTTTGAAAATAAACCCTCAATCCGGACCCAATTCGGAAGTTTTGGGAAATGATTAATCCGTAGAATATAACTTGAAGATGTTCTTGTGTCCAAATCATCCATTCAAACGTAAAACCAAATCAAGCATGTTGCAACTAACGAGCTAATGACGGTTTGGAAGGAGAAATCTTAACCATTTAACTATATATCTTGCACCACGAGATATAAAAATGGATTTACTTTAATTAAGTTGCCTAATTAGCCATTGAGATCAAAATCCGGGAAAATTTTGAAATCATCCACTTTGTATTTTTTGTGTCAAGCTTGATCATTGTTTATAAGTTAGGACATCCCACAAATTTATTACCTTAAAATTTTCGATTATATGGTAAAGCTGGGATAAGCTCGTAATCCGTAGTTATTCGACCTCATAGACTTATACACTACACCAAACCAAATGGAATAAACCCAAAAAATTAGAGTCCAGCAATATTAAGTTCTACTTAGTTGTCTTAAGATTTTATTCATTGATGAGACTAATTATAAAAAAGTCACTTGTAATTTGGACTACATCAATTTTCTCAAGCTGAAGAGAGTCGGGCCAGAAATATAGACAGCCCTATACAATGAAGGAAGCCCAAGTAGAGGAAGCCCATCATCCCTCTCCAATTGAAATGGAATGTACGAATCGCAAAAGGTTCCACGCAAGACCAAACCACTCTTTTCCCTGGAAATTCCCCAAATTATACTCGACCCCTCTGCGAAAAGTAAACCCTCTGTGCAACTTGTTTTGACAAACAAGAATAAAGTTAAGTAATTTCAGGATGGACTTTTTGGGAAGTGTCCTAGGGTCTAAGCGAGACCAAACCACTGGAAAAAATAAAACTCGTCTTGTCGTAGAGAAAGTTGGTAACACCTGGTTACCTAATCTTCCAAATATTATTTTCCATATGAAAATTGTTATCCTTATAAAAATGTTAAATGAAATTGAATGAGTAAAATTAAGTTGGACGAGCAAGATGGGTTGGGGCCCAAGCTACCAAACGACATGTTCTGGGCATAGTTTTAAAACCCGGATTTTAGTACGACTCGGATTTTGTCCGTTTTCCGGGTCAACCGGTTGGACCGGTCCAACCACTGGTCCGACCGGAATATTTTTCCTTCTATTTTTTGTTATTTTTTAAAATATATATAGATATATATATATATGTAAATAATTTATGTAATAAATTAATAATTATATATAAACATATCAATTTTAATAAAATACAAAAAATAAAATATTTTTAAAAACGTGTGGTCTCGAATCAAAGATAAAATTTTAATTTTTTTTAATTTTTTTGGTCGAACTGTCCCGGTCTAACCGGGATTTCCGGGCGAACTACCCGATCCGACCGGAAAATGAGTGGTTCAACCAGACTCTGGGTTTACCCATAAAAACAAACCGCTTTAATGAGCGATTTGCGGTCCGACCGGTCGAACTGGTCGAACCACCAGTCAGACCGTAGTTTTTAAAACTATGGTTCTGGGAGTAGGTGGTAGGCCCCAGAAACACAAGACGTGAGGAAAAAAATCGATACCCGTTATACGCATTTTTCAAAAAATATTCGGGATTCTGATAATTATGAATTCAGATATAGATTTAGATTATCTGAAATAAACAATTTGGATTTGGATGTAAATACGGATATAAAATTAATATTTCTAATATTCGAAATTTCAATTTTTTTACAAATAATCCCATTAATCCTAGCACATTTTTATTGCCAATAACCCATTAAAAATCAATAATTCTACTCAACAAAACAGTTCTCGACAAATGTTCCATATATATTTTATTTTTAACCCAAATAAAAAAATCAAGCAAAATAAATTTATAATACTAAGGGTATGTTTAGTACGGCTAATGAAATTTAGCTTATAGCTATTGACTGTCAACTGATCAACTATTGGTTAGTAATACTCACCTGATAGTTGATATCCGATTTTTGCAAAAAATGTTTGGTAAATTAACATTGTCTATTGCTGTTGAGTTGTAAAATTACTTATAAGCGTAATTGACTAATAAACATCATTCTTTAATATTTAATATAATACATATTATTTGTCTTATGCTTTCGCCAATTAAAATATTTTTCTCTTAATTTAATATTTAATATAGTACATATTATTTATCTTTATACTTCTGCCAATTAAAAAGTGTCTTTCTTAATTTAATATTTAATATAGTAATATTTAGTATTTATTTTCTATGTTTTTGCCAAGAAAAAAATGTATCAGTCTTAATTTAATATTTAATATAGTAATATTGAGTATTATCTCTATGTTTTTGCTAATTAAAAAAATGTCCTCTTAATTTAATATTTAATTAGGAGTTATCTGAATCGAGATTATGTTGGTAATTTAATATTATAACAGTTATCAGCTAAATGTAACAGCCACAAATTCTAGCTGTTGGAAAAAATGACTTTTTGGTTTCAAGAGCTGTTTTTTTAATTTACCAAACATTAAAAAATTAATTGTTAGATATCTATCAGTTAACCACTGATCCCTAACATATAAACCAAACACCCAATAACACTCGCCACTCCTCGCCGCCTCTATCTTTTCATCTTCTACTTGTCGCTTTTCACCGGATGAGTCTAGTTTGTCATCTATCTTTTGACTCATCGTATATCAGTTATCTAGATGAGCATGTGATGTGATTTTTTATGCATTTTTTGAATGCTTGATAAAAAAATGAATAGTTTGAATTATTCGTATTCAAAAATTTTTGAATACTGAATATCGGATATTAAAAAGTTGAAATAGTTGAAAATTCGAATATTTCGAATATGAATAATTCAAATGCTTACCCTATACGGGGCAGTGCCTCCACAATCCACACGAACCGATTAGGCCTCAAGAAAGCTCAAAGCTCGACAAACTTGGAACCAAGATTTTAATAACCTTGGTCTGACCAGTGGTTCGACTAGTCGAACCACAAATTGTGACCCATAATGTCCCGGATTTACATAGAAAGATGGTAACCTTGCGAACAGCCTAATTTCTGGTCAGACCAAATAGTTCGCCCAGAAAATCTGGTCTGGCCGGATAGTTAGACCAAAAAATATTTATTTTTTAATATTTTTATCTTTCGATTTGAGATTATCCGTTTGTATGGATACTTTAATTGGTATATTTTATAAAAATTGGATGTTTATATGTTATTATCAGTTTATTACACAAATTATTTTCTTATATACCTATATATTTCAAAAAATACAAATTAATAGAAGAAAAAAATTTGGTCCAACGAGCGGTTGGATCAGTCAGAATGGTTGACCTAGAAGTCGGACCCAAATCTGGATCAACTTTCGGGTCATTATTAAAAACCCTGCTTGGAACACATTCGACTTGCAATAAAGGGTCGAAATTTTGAAAACTATATTTGACTTTATTCTAAATTAATCGTTATAATAAATTGTATATCAAGTGGTGTGAACCAAAAGAGAACCACGCATCACACATTTTACCGTTCCTAGATGAAAGCACCAAGGGTGCGTTTGGTACTAAGGCTTGGACGGGACTGAATAAAGTTTTTTGTCCAAGCCTATGTTTGGCACCAGAAATGGACAGGACAAAATTGAATTCTTGTCCAAGCCCACTCCTAATTTCTTGTCCCACCTATTTCCATGGGACAAAATTTTTTGTCCAAGGACAGAAATCTCTTATGACATATTTTTACCATGTTACCTTATATTATTTCTTTTTTCTTATTTGTTATCATATTTAACTCAATCATTAATAATTATTTTCTCTATTATAAATTTTTAGATCTTATATACAATTTTTTTAATTGAGATTCATTTAAATTTTTCCATATTTCATATTTCGGATATAAATCCATATAAAAATATGAAAGTGGTTAATCTATATATTTGATCAACACATACATATTTACAATGATATTATTTTAGTGAGTCACTCAAATAAATAAATTTAACATACTCATTTGTTATATATTTTATCTTTACAAAAACATATTTGTTTAATTATGTGATATCATATTAAAAATATTTATAATGTAATTAACATGATCTAAATTCATAAGGATTATTTTTGAATATTTAGTTTTAATTCTGATTTTTTATTCAAAGATGTTATTTCTATGATATAACATTATTGTTAATGTAATGATTGATTTTACTCAGTTTAATAAATATTATCTGATGTTATCATGAAGAATATTTTTTTCTTTAACAAAATTTTAGATTAAATTATTATACATATACAGTTGAGAAATAGACAAAATATTCAATCATGTAATGAAATAACCAAACATAGGACATTACAGCTAGAACAAGTAGTTCTGTCCTGTCCAGAAGTCGTACCAAACGCACCCCAAATGGACGACTTACACAACCCGGGAACATGTATATGGCATCCGTATTTCTAAAGATTATTCGAAATTTCAAATTCGAACATTAAAAATGAATTAGGATAAACTTTTGTTGACAGTTTAGCCTATTTTTTTTATAGGAATCAAACCCGGGTAAATTAGTTGTTGTAAAAAAGTACGGGGTTTAGGTGACCCCTCTTTATACACCGCCCATGTGCCTATCAAACATGTTCCCATTAAGTTTACCTCCCTACTCGACCATATCGCAATGATTAATCCTTGTTACTTTTTGTATTTTCCTATTTTACAACTTAGAAGATGTCGATTTTATTCACCCATTTTTTGATATGTAACATTTTGAATCTCCGTCGTGATCTATTATACTCGCAACTAATAATATTGTACGGTCAAAAAATAACTTTGGACTTGCGACAATAACGATTAATCTTTTCTCTTATGTGATTTATTTGGCGCATCAGAGTTTTAATGATATCACCAACAACTACAATTTTTATTCTAACGGATATTATCAATAAATTTACAAAAACTTGTAAGATTCTGCAAGTACAGGCATGAGAATAAACCAATTTTGAGTTGAAATCATGTGCAATTAACCCCGCCCAAGACTGCCAGTAATTCGCTGAGGCGAGATTAGATAAACAATGCACCGGGAAGCCGACAAGTTGACAAACCAGCGACTTCACTGTGGGACCACTTTGCTAGGAACACACTAATATCGGGAACAATATCGCGCAAAAAATACGGACACAAAATATAACGTGATTTGATCTACTACTTACCTATGTACACGGTGGAAAAAAAATAGCTTTTATTAATACAATTTACAGAACCATATATAACTTAGTAACATGTCTTTATATAAGAGACAATACTTAGAAATCAAGCAAACCTATCTATCTAGGTCAAATTAGGAGTCCAAAATGAATTTTTAGTTGATAGAAAAACCGATACAGTGGCATCCAACGTACGCTAACTTCCCAACGAACGTTGGAATCCATAAACAGTCTCAGATAACATTGTAAGAAGCTAGCGACATTTTTTGGGACCCCTGTGAATTTTATTACTTGCACATTTATTATATTGGAGTTAGCGTTCTCCATACCATGTTTTACGTAGTTGAGTTTAAAGAAAAATAAATAAATAAAAGCATTTGGTAGTAGAGGGCAAAAAGAGTAAATCCCAGAGAGTAGGGCTGTGGACTAAAATATGTCTGTAACTTTTTTTTTAACGGTGGCGCAGAGTCTATATTAAAAAGATAACATTATAATACACGAAGCGAAATAACAACCGACATAGGTGATAGACCCATAAACAGACGAAGCCAGACCGTAGTCCACAGAGTGGCACGGGTGAAAGCGAAGGGTGGTCGCAAAGTCACGAAGACTAGCGACCAAAGCGGAGAGCTGCCGAGACAAGCTACGGCTAAAAATCACGAGGCTACGTCGAAGACGCAATCTCATGAGCTTATGAATGCATACAAGATACACGCATAAGAGCCAAGATCGACCGAAGTCAATCGAGACAGAATTCTCCACCTGCAACCACAGTACAGGCATCGAGCAAGCAATGGATCCCAGAATCAGCCGAAGCCAATTCGAGCAAAAGTGAGCAAAACATAAAACTAAACTGTAAAGCATAAATAGGGAAATACATATAGTCATCCGGGGAGGAGGTCTACGGTGACCAACCTCCCTGGAAATCACCAGCGAGCTCTCGCGACTAGCTGGGAAAGAAGCCAGTCGCGGAAAGAGGGCCGGACTCCGACGAGGGCGACTTCGGAGAGACTTCGGCTGGCGAGGGCGAAGCTCCTAGGTTTAAACTCTAGCGGCCGCTAAGAGATGGTCCGGCTCAGGTGGAGGGTTCGGCTGGGTTTTAGGCCCGCTAGGAGGAACTCCGGAGGTGGCGCAGCTCCGATGACGGTGGACTCCGGCAGTGATGAACTCCGGCGAGCAGCGGTGACCTCCTAGAAGGTCAAGATCTACACGGGAAGATGGTCGGACAAACGGCAGCCCCGGATCTGATGGTAAGGAGGCCGGATCTAGGCTTGAGCGGGTGGCCGATGATGAAGGCAAGCTTGAGCGAGCGGCCAACGACGGAGGCAAGCTTGAGACGGATGGCCGGCGACAGATGCGAGCTTGAACAAGCGGTCGACGATAGAAGAGCTTAGACGGCCGAAGTGCAATATGAGGACTAGCTTAGATGGCTGACTACGATGGCTGACGACAGCGAGACGAGGGCTGGAGAGGTAGGTGGTCGGGGAGGAGGGGAAGAGGATAGATGGGTGACTGGGAAGATGGGGAAGTGAATGAGGAAAAAGAAAGAAACCCAGCGGCGGCGGGTAGAAAACCCTAAAAAAGGGAGAAGGCTCTCGGGAGAGAGAGAGAAGGCTCGGTGGTTTCGGTTTTGGGGTGGTTCGTTTTAAATATGTCTGTAACTAGAATATGTGCATTAAGATATCTATCTGCCAGGAAATTGCAGACTCAAAACACAACTCCCCAAACTCCCAGGCCTCACTCCACGCAGCGACGTCGTTTCGACTCGTTTTAAGACATACCAGCCTCAACGAAAATGCAAGACATTGACTCGATCAAGGGTGCGGCGAGGCACTAACCCAACGTTGGAGGGCAGGTGGTAAATTGTCCGAAGTGCGACTCGATGAACACAAATGTAGTTGTTGTAGTAGCACCTCCGACACTTTACCACCTGCCCTCCACCGTTGGGGTGGTGCCTCGCCGCACCCATAATCGAGTCAAAGCACTCATCCAAGGCTGCCGATCCCTCCCTTCGGCTCTCCCGCCAATGTTCCCGGACCTTAGAGGCCTCTCCGGTATGATGATGTCACCTTCCAGCGAGAGCGCTCCAACTTCCTCGGAATTTAATAGTAACAGCTTGCTATTAGGGCATAACCAAGATCAGTTACAAGGGGGCACGTGTGGGACAAGCAAGTACAAGCTGGGACGATGGATGATGGTCAGAAGGTGAGAGCGGGCAAAAGATTTGGACGTTGGATTGGGAAGATACCAGCGATGTTCCGGTGGATCAGGGGTTGTCTGCAGAGACAAATCCAGAAAATTTATACTATGGGGACAAAATATTTATATAATTTATGCAATTAACAAAAAAAAATGTTCTTGGCATTAGAATATATTCTTACATCAAATAATTATAATATATCATAGTTGTTGTCGTCTTTTCATTTCCATCTTCTTCAATGATTTCAAGTACTTGGAAGACTGATTTAAACATAGTAATCAATCTAATTATAGTACCAAAATGCGATCCCCAATGAGTATCACCAGCTCTTTTGAGAGACATTTCTTGATTCAAACCACGTCCTGTTAATATTTCACCTCTTTCAATTTCCTCCATTACATTCTTTAACTCCATTTCTCGTAGAATATCTCTTCGCTTGCAAGAAGCACCAATAATGTTTACAACATTTGTAACCAAGTCAAAGAAAGCAGCAATTCTAACTTCTTTTTTTGCAACAGCAACAAGAGCCAGCTGGAGTTGATGAGCGAAACAATGTACACAGTATGCACAACTATTTTCTTTCAAAATCAGACTTTTTAATCCATTGAACTCACCTTGCATATTACTGGCACCATCATATCCTTGTCCTCTCAATCTAGATAAGCTAAGTCCATTTATAGCAAACAAGGACTCTAAGGAAACTTTTAGGGATAAAGAAGTTGTACTCGTAACATGAACTAAACCAAGAAATCTTTCGACAACCTCTCCCTTTTTATCAAAATACCTTAAGATAACAGCCATTTGTTCTTTTACAGAGATGTCTCGAGATTCGTCAACCAATACAACAAATAAATCATCCCCTAGATCCTTTATTATAGATTCAGTTGTCAAACTAGCTGCAGCATTTACCAAATCCTTTTGAACCTCAGACGAGATAAGCTTCAAATTTCGAGGAGCCCTTTTTATAACCTTAGCTATATCTTCATTATGATCAGTAACAAATTGGAGAAGTTCAAGAAAATTACCTTTATTTTTTGAACCTTCTGATTCATCACGACCTCTGAAAGCCAAGCCTTGACGTAGTAAAAATCTCACACAATCAACTGTTATCCTCAAATGAACTCGATAGTCTCTTTTATCTTGATCGGACTGCTTTTTAAGAATAACATCAATATGTTGTTTCTGATTCCTCACCTTCCAAGCTTTATTGTGCATACTTTGCTCACCTCCAACATGAGTAGTTAATCTTTCTTTCTTTTTCCAATTAGAGAACCCCTCAGTTACAAAAGCATCAGCAACACTATGATCTCCAACCTCATCTTTCATAAGGTAACAACATAAGCAAAATACAACATCTTTTTCCTTGCTATACTCTAGCCAATTGCCATATTCATCATACCATTCAGGATTGAAGCGCCGCCAAGAATTTTGTATTTTAGTTTTAGGAAAATTAAGCTCTCGTGGTTGACAAGGACCTCGTTCCAAGTAAGTTAGACAAATCGAAGTTCGATCATCTGGATGATAATCTAATAGTTTGTGTCGTTTAACAGGATCTGCCGGAAGAGTTTCTAAGTCAACCTCTAAAAATTTTCTCTTTGTACCTTCTGGTGCTTTCGGTGCTTTACCAAAATATCTTTCTATGGCTGAAAATAAATAGACATTATTTAACATTTACAAGAAGACAGTAAGTTCAATGAATATCCACACGATCCACAATTATAAAACTAATCACACTTCCAAGGAAAGATCAAAACTTATTGTTCTACGCTTCATTATAGATAAATGTGCCTACACTAACAAGCCTCCAAATCATTTTTCTGTTTTTCGATATTGATCACACCCTAGACCTAAATTACATTCCCTAAAAATACAATAGGCTAAATAAAAATCAAAGAACCCATCTACTGATTTACAGGAATTCAGAAATCAACCAAGTTCACACTTTTCTTGAAGATTAACTCGCAGTCATTCAAAATTAATAATTAACTGGCAGATCTGTACAAGGGATCAATTTAATTATGAATAGGAATATCATTCATGGTACCTGTTGATGCACTAGCTTTAAAAGAAATCGCCGCTGGAGCCAAGGACAGGGATGAATAGCTAATGCACTAATACTTTGAATTTTAGTTTTTAGGGTTTTTATTTGACCCGGGAAGAATAAATTCTAGATAGTTTTTTTATTCTATTTTGGAAATCCTAGTTGATAAATGAATGGGCTTTTTTCGTAAAATGTATAAGGTGTAATTGGTGGGTTAAATAGTTTTATTATAAATATTTGTGGGCCAATAAAAATATCTTAAAACTTTGTTGGGTCAATTTTGTCCTTTTTTAAATTGTGGCCTTGTGGGGGCAAACTAATTAATATCAATGGGGGCAAATCTTTTTTTGTTAAATATTAGTTATAAATTTTTTATTTTGGGTGGGGGCAATTGCCCCCACAGCCTTCCATATGTTTTCGTCCCTGGTTGTTTGATCTTCCAGCGATCAACACCGTTGATCGGGCTTACTGGAGTCAAAGTCAATGGAGTATTGGTGACCACGACCACTCTAATCTCTACCTCCTTTGACTAGTTATTTATATTTTTGGTATTGTTACTTTCGGGGATTTTGTATATTTAATTTGTATTACGAAGCTGCAAGGATAGGGTTGTTATGGGTCCAGCCCATATTGGTTTGATTTTGGGCTTTCAATAGTAGTCCTTTTAATGTAAATATGAGGTGTGGAAAAGGAAGAGGCAGAGAACACACGCACACAGAACACAAAAGAGAGAAAACAAGGGAGGTTTTCATTTTCGGATTCCTGTGCACACTTTCGGTGAGATCGTCGATCGGAAGTCTTCCCACCGTTGGATGTTGCTGAATTTTGGATAGCTTGTTTGTGACATCCGGATCTTCATTCTAACCGTTCGGATTGGCCGTCGGAGCTTCAGTTTGGTCAGAATCGTGGATGAACAGACCTGCAGTGTTTGGTGAACTCTACACCTTTCTTGTTGATATTTTGATCTCTTGTTGATGTTGGTGATTGTTGGAGGTTGTGAATCCTTTGTAGACTGGATTGGGGTTCTTTTACCTCATTTATCAATAAGAGAAGTTAGGGTGGACTCCTCGAAAAGTCCCGTGGTTTTTTATCCTTCACATCGAAGGGTTTTCCACGTAAAAATCGTGCGTGTGCAATTGTTGTGCTTTACTTCCGCTTGTTGTCATCGTTGTTGTTGATTTAGATTCCTGCAACTTGGTATTAGATCCCCATAAAGTGGTATCAGAGCCGGAGTTAAATTTGTTGCATTATGGAGTCGGGTGGTAGTAGCAATTTGATGGTGAAATTGACAATCTCAACTTTCTCAACCCATTTTGTTCAATTACTTAGAGCCAGCCCCTAAGTTTGAGTTTTTGAGCTTACTTGATCTATTTTTTAAAATCTTCATCGAACTTCAACTAACGAGTTTACATATAGAAATAACCATACGACCAAAAGATACACCCTCTATTATCTAATTGAAGTTCGAATGCTACTTGTCATAATATATAACGAGCAACCTTTTGTTCTTTCAAATAAAAACTTTAATATATGTCAAACTCTATCGTTTGACCTTGAGTAAGATACCAGATATGGGTATAGTGTCTCCAACAGCTTTATATTCCCTGTGCAAAACCTGCTCAACACTTTTGACCTGTTGAACTCTTTGTCAACTATGTCTCCACAAAATAATTATAACTTGTTATCGATATCTCTCTGAATCCAATTCTACTTAAACCATTCATATCAAGCCTTTGCTCCCTCATACGAGCCAACCTTATATAACCTAAGTTTTTTTCCTCTTCTTTGGAACCCAAAGATATGACTCCACCTATAATAATATCTCCAACTAACAATATTCCTAGCATCATTTTTACCCTTCATCACCACCATAGTATCCTTCTCTACATTGACTAAATTGTCTACAATCTTATAGTCATACCTGCTACAATTTAAGACTCCTAATGAAATCAAATTTCTCTCTAACAATGAAATATGCTTAACCCTACACAACTTTACCATGTCACTATTCTGTATATTGATTCAGATATCATGGATGATAATCACCATACCTGAATCAACAAATTTCTATGTGCCAAACCATTCTCTCATTGACATCATATGAAAAGAGCAAGTACTATCAGAAATCCAAGAATAATAATACTTTGGACATAACAAAACAAAAACATAATCACGATCGGACTCATCCAAATATGAGGCCATATTGATGGAATTCAATCATTTTCTTTCACGATCGTGAGATCTTCTTTTACAATCCTTCTTCATGTGCCCTTTTTCTCTACATTCAAGATAATTTTCTTTGAATATCTTTGACTCTGACTTGGATCTCTTCCCATCTCTTTCTCCTCCTTGACCATCGTTATGGTTACTCCTCACAACTAGCACTTCAATTCATGAAATCCTAGAAAGAGCACTTGTGATATCCTTCAATACTAGGAACTCCTTTCTCTTGTCTTTTTTCTCGAACTTTACATCAATTTTTTTCAAATTGCTAACAAATTGACTAAAACATTAATGTGTTGGCTCAATTACGAGCTCTCCTTCATATTGAGCCCGTACAATCTTTACTTACGATAAAACTTTTTTGACAAAGATTTAGACATATAACTTGCATCTAATTTCTTTCAGCTAGTGACTCCTCATCCATGACATGATACATCACAATGTTCACCAAGTACAAGAAAATTATTGTCATTGCTTTGGTCCCTATTTATTTTTACTATTGTTACTTCATCTTCTCAGGCTTCTTTTCTGAGAACGAGATAATCATCCCTTATCGTACGATGAGATCCTTGATACGACTTTGCAATAACCTGAAATTTCATAAACCATCAAATTTCACAAGAGCAAAGTTCATGTCGTTCGACAACCTTAAACCTTTAGCTCTGATAGTAATCGTTAGGAATTTATCAACTATAGAGAACAAATGTTCAAAAAATATAAATACAAGATATAAAGTAATTCAGCCTAATGTCTAAGTCCAGGGTGAAAAAGAAATTTTTTTATAGATGGATATAAGTCACAAACCATTACACAATTTTAGATAATATGTTTTTATATAATAGACAATAATGTACATGAAACTTATCTATGTCGATCGAATTAAGAGTCTATAAGTTCCGAAAAAATAGGAAAACCGTTACACCCATACCTGAAGGGCACCAGGTCCCAAAATATTCAAAACTTGGCGAGCTCCAAGTTTTTCGCAGACGCCACCCTGCACTCCAACTTTTTTTCTCGCCATTTTCAACAAGCTTTACATTGGAAATGAAAATGAGCTTGAGCTGGACGTCCCCATGCTTGAACGAAACGACAAGCTACCGCAATATGGTAATGGTTCCAAGACCTCTATCGAGATAGGATCATCATAAGAATTTGAATCCAAAGTTGGTGATTTCCTAAATCCAGAAGAGAAATGCTTATTGTTGTCAGACTGTCTTGATTATCTGCCCGGATTTTTTTAACTTAAATTTTTCGAACTCCGAAGCATAAATCATCTTGCTCTGTTTTAGTCCTTTCGCAAATTTTGTGTTTTCGATAAAACACATTAGTTGTAAATAATTGTCACGCTTATAATTGTGTGAAATTGCATATTTATTGTTTGAAATTTTAGATTGAATATAAACATTGTAAAATAATATCAGAACATGTTAATCTCATTTTTATTGCGATCCTTAAGCATTACTTCGCTCTCTCCAAGCCTCCAAGTCTATCATTTAAAAAAAAATATCCCTTTAGTTATCCTTAAACATTTCTTCACTCTCATATTATATCATTCGATTCAACGATTCTAGTTTACCGTTTTATGAAATTTTTTTGAACTTATTAAAATCCTTGGAAAATAGATATTACGAATAAAGCTAACGAGTCATAAATCTTCTAAGTTCTCTTTATAAAAGTGTGTCAATATGAATGAACTTGAAAATAATATATATTTTCCTTTTCTAAGAAACATTAGGCTGATTATTGAATTCTGGACTGCATAAATAAAACAAGTCTGGGAAAATCGTACGAGTCAAAATGTTATGAGATGGGTCGAAGTTAGAAGCAAAAAACAAGAAATGACTTCCTCATTCATTTCTACGACCTGTTTTTCCATTTCTACGTTCAATGTCTTTGCGATGGCCAACTAAATAAAAGATTCGTATGAAACAAAACCAAAAAGAGTAATGGGTCGACCAATACCTTGGTGGCTCCACGTGTTTTAAATTTTTGGTGGTAAGTTGGTGTTCGGATATTTAAATGAGTTAATTTTTATATTGCATATTGTTTCTAATTCCAAGCATATGTTTCAAAAAATTATAAGAATAAAAAAACGTAAATCATTTGAACAACCTAGTTTCAAAAAGATTGTAAAAAATATATGTGATTAGGGAGTGTAGTCGGATTCATCAATAGTTGACTCCGACTACCGAGATCTTTTTTATATTTTTTTAAGCTCTTTTAAAGTGTTATAAGTTTTTAGTTGATAATTAGCTCAAAAAAGTTTCTAGTTAGTTAATTTTGTTATTTCAGATAATTGTTATAGAACTCGAAAAGTTATTTGTAAAAACTCATTTGGATATCCAATCTTTACGAGAAGTACAAATTTTTGCAATTTTGGATTAGACAAAAATGGCAATTCCGTACTTGTCTTGTCCAAATGCAAAAGAACAAAACCGGCCCACAAAACATTTCAAAAAAAAGGCCGTCTCCTCCCTCTTCCTCGCCACTCCCCAAGCTCTCCACTACCCACTGCCGTCCGTCCTTAATTTTTCCCCCACCCTAAATTTCCGCGTCTTTTCCCGCTCCGCGAGCAATGTACGATCCCCAGCACTTGGCCGGCCAGAATTCCGCCCTGGGAGACGCCGTCGACGGCCGCCAGATCAGCTCCCACCTCTCCGTCTCCGCCGTCTACCCCAACGGCGGGGACAACGGAAATGTTGACCGCCGCCTCTTCAACGACCTCGTCGAGATGCTCCCCCTCGTCCAAACCCTAGTCGTAATTTCTCTTCCTTCCCAAAATTTTCACTTTTTAGGGTTTTCTTGAAGAGGGTTCGTTAAAGTTGTGTCATTGAGGACTCTCATTAGCTAAAGATTGCATTTTTTTTTAACTTTGGTTGTGGTTTTTAGGAGAAGAATGCGAACAGATCCTTTACGAGGCGCGGCTCCATGACCTACACGAAGACCCCTTCTCGAGAGTACCTTTCCCGGAAAGTGAGTCTCTTGCTAGGAATGGCAAGTCTTTATTTGCTATGTTTAGTCTAAAGTCAAGTATGTCTCGAAGCAATGTGCATTCCCACAAG
This sequence comes from Hypericum perforatum, assembly GCA_012979155.1. Taxonomy (NCBI): domain Eukaryota; kingdom Viridiplantae; phylum Streptophyta; class Magnoliopsida; order Malpighiales; family Hypericaceae; genus Hypericum; species Hypericum perforatum. The sequence continues at coordinate 85,245 of SOPF01027907.1, forward strand.
TTGTGGTGGCTAATTCCTCAAGTAATTTTGAGCCGAGGTTTATTTATGTTAACGTGTATTGCTCGCTGGCTGGTTAATGTGAGCAATTTTGTTGGTGTAATATGAGGCAATTTGAATTGGCAAAGAACCGCCAAAGGGCGTCTAGCCTCAGGTGGTGTCAAATGCAAGGAAGTGGAGGGTTCAATCCCAAACGAGTGTCATGGTGTAAAAAAGTTGGCTTTCAAAAAAAGTTGGCAAAGAACCGTTAGTCTTGTGACTAGGGTCTGAATTCAAGAGTTCTGGCCTTTATCACTTGGCCTCTTCCTTTGCACTGTCTTCCCCAAAGTAATTCAATGCAGTTGAAGCATGTAATTTTAGTTGGTCTTTAGTTCATTCTGATAGGATATCAACGAGTTTGTCTACACCATCGAACATTTATAGTTGGGTTTGGTGAAGTGAAGAATGTGATAAGATCACGACATTGTTACTGTTGTAGCTTTTCAGTTGAGCCATTTTGTTAGTAGTTTTGTCAAGTTTGGATAATGCCAGCTCTTGAAAAGCTTGGTTGACTGATTATAATTTGTATTATAGTTCATTAGAGACCACTGATATGATTTATTGATCTGTTGAAGATGCAACCTATCACTGGGAGAAAGAAAAAGGATCAAGGGGATAAGGACCAGGATAAACCTGCTGCTAGAGAAAATCAGGATCCTGACGGCTTGTCAAAGTTTTCAACAAAGGTCTTAGCCACGGAGAAAGAGATGGAAGAATTAGTAGCACTGAGGGAACAGTTCCATGATTTGCAGAGGAAGTTGTTGGAGAAAGATGAGCTTTTGAAGTCGGCCGAGGCTTCAAAGAGTCAGCTGAATACTGTTCTTGCAATACTTGAAGAGCTAAAACTTCAGGTTACCCAAAAGGATTCAGTTATTAAGTCCACTCAGCTACAGCTTTCAGATGCAAAGGTACTAGACCACTGCTCTTAATCTTAACGTATGAATTCTGAATTCTCTGACAGACTGATAGACATCCATCTGAACAATTTTGTTACAGATTAAGCTTGCAGATAAGACAGCTGCTCTTGAAAAAACTCAATGGGAAGCAATGACTGCAAAACGAAATGCAGAGCAGCTTCAAGGAGAACTAGATTCTACACAAGCAAACATTTCTTCCATTGTGTCATTGCTTGACGGCTTGATGAAGAAAAAGCCTAATGCTCATACTGAAAATTATGATGTGGAACCAATATTCATAAATCATATTGCCAGTCTCGTAAGCTTGATCCTCGGTTCTCTCTCTGCATTGTTATTTTGTTTTTATGCATGTGCATGAAGTCACACAGCTCCATCAAACTCCTTGGATGGATGTTTAATAGTTGCCCATTTGATGGTAGTGTTATTCATGCCTATTTACATTCAGCAACAAATGGTTTTTTGCTTATCATCTGATCATGCTCTATTCAGTTCACGAAATAGGGATCTCGCCATCAATCTTTATTCATAATTTCTGATCTGTATAGGATGATCTGGACCAGATAGAGGTAAATCAAATGGAAGAAGCCCGGGTAGCTTATCTTGCTGCAGTCGCTACTGCAAAAGAGAGACCAGATGAAGAATCTATAGCTGCTGCTGCTCGTGCCAGGAAACAACTTCAATCGTTTGTTTTAAGGTCTACCAGCAATACCAGCTAGGAGTTTTTCTTCAAGTGCTGGCTATGGGCCTTCGGCATAGCGAGTCTAGCTCTAGTGTATTGTTAGATCGACAGTTTCTCAATCTCTGTAATTTAACAGTGGGGTGTGGTGTGGTGTGATATGGACGTAGTTCGCTATACAGCTCAATCCTATTCGAAAAATATAGTGCCTGCCCTAGTTTGCATTGCAAATTTGAAGGAGCTACGTTACTTAAATCTGTTGGGACATGATCAGGTTGTAAGATGGTATATTGGTCATAAAGATGTATGCCTGAACAAAGACAAGCCAGGTCATCAGTTAACAGAACAAAATTACAGCTTTTCACTCTGAAAATTGCTACAGAGAGAGTTTTCTAAGCTTAAAGACATAATTATGGACGCTTATGTGCTCTTCAACTGATCGAGTCCTTATTACTGAAATCAACCAGCACAACTTGCAGATCACCAACAGCCATAAGTTAACTGTCCGCCTGCTTACCAGTCGCTCAATTGTTTCTTAACTTTTGAGCTCTGGGAGGATTTACCACCCTTGTCTTTGTTTGAATTTCTAGACGTGGTAGTCTTCCGTCGTCCACGCACGGCAGCAATGGTATGTTTTCTTTGTTTATTCAAACGTTTAAGCAGTTCCTCATTGTCCTCGTCTGGAGCCTGGTTATGCTCCTCCTGGAAAATAAAGATGATTACTTGGAAGTCAATATGTGAAAAGTAAACCTATGCAATCAGTATTATCTTAAAGCTATAAGTGGTCAGCAGAGCATACAAATGATGCAGGCATATGACAAAATTGCTACAACTGTCTAAGCTCAAGAAAGTTACAAACTTTTTCCCATCAGTTTTCCCGTATTAGTTATCAAAAAGATTCCAGAATAGTACCTTAACGCCGGCATCTTCAGTTTGAGTATCAGTTTCACAAGCTTCGTGAACTTTTTCACTAGCATCCACTTCTTCATTGTCACTGTCATCAGAAGAGCTCATATTTTCCTCTCCCTGCAGGCATTATCCATCATATAAACCCCCTCTCATGTACTATCAACCAGCACGAACAAGAGAACAGTAACTAAAAGCATTCAGCGAGCTAACTAGTTAAATTTTTACACATGGATCCACCAACCCACAAATTCAACATGAACAGACTAACAGAACGATATGTGTCATGGATGACGCATACGACAAAGAAACACCATAGCGACCAGCAAAACCTCCTATCATCCCTGGATATTGAACCAAGCACATCTACTACTATACTTCCAACCATTAATATCCATTGTCCTCATTTTGAGCAAAACAACACCAACCGTTTGTTCAGGGATAAAATCATTAAACATATAAGATCCCAGGACATACATACCTGTCCCTGCAAGCTCAAGGTATCTAAGGCCTCTGAGTTCATATCATTGGATGTAGCAGCATTGCCATCTTCAAATTCGTCTTCGGAGTCAGCATTACAGGTGTTTTCAATGAACTGTACAACATCGTGGGTGTACAGAAATCACAAAACAAGTTAGCCACAGCTACAACAAAAGGAATAAAATCAAGCTAATACTGTCCATGCAATAGATAACTTCAGTAAATTCAACAACTCACTACCGTGCTCTATATTTCTAAAAGAACAGAAAAGTGAAAATAATGAAGCCACACAAGAAAAGTTGTACGTCCTCAATGAGGATTCAAGATTCCATTGTAACCAAGAATGATATTGTTAACCACCAGCGAGTCATAAGTAAGGAACTCCACAGTAAAAGCTTAAAAAAAAGCTTCAAGACTGATTGAACTCCTGGGAAGGGCTTTATCAATGAATTTTTTAGATGTAATGAGCAATTATACTTCTTCATAAGATGATTAGCAGATGACTGAAAAAATATGCAGATAACTGACCAGATTATCAGCTTGGAAAAAAATAGGGAACCCTTTCAAGCTTTTTTTGTCAGTTTCATGAAAGGGAACCCTTAGATTAGTAAGAAGCTAAGAAATGATGAGTCAGCATACTCTGTCTATGTCGTCCTGATCCTTCCTAGTAAAGCCACTAGCGGCAAGTTCCTTATCAAGAAAACCAGAAGATTTGGATATAGAGGAAAACGAGGGCCGCGTAGCCTCTGAATCATCTAAATCATCGGCATCCTCTAAACGTTGATCAAACAATAGGTTGAACCTGAACCAGAAATAGCAAATGTTGGAGCCTTGGAGGAGTGATAAATTGGAACAGATCAAGGAGATCAACCAGAAGGGAGAATTATGGTTCTCAGATGTCCAAGTTTACAACAACATATTTCAGGAAAGACCTACCCACCTCTTACTAAAGAACTTGAAGATGCATTCAACATCACGGTCAAAATACCTGCATAATCAGAACATTAAAAGTTTAGTTTCCAAATGCTTAGTTATATAGACCAAGAAAAATGAATATACATTTAAAAATTTAAGGAGACCCATTGAAAAGTTACATTTGTGCATTCCGATGGGATACAGACACCATCTGAGGGAAATCTATCATTGTAATCTTCTCGTCATCATCTATCTGCATTGAAAATAACCCAAAAGGAAGGTGAAAAATGGAAAATAGAAAATTAACTAGTCACAAAAATGCACCCAGTTACTCTGGGGTCATACTAGTTTGCAGCATATGTGTACATACTGGGACATCAAATGATAACCCAAAGAAACCACAAAGGAACTGAACAGAAGGATACCATTATGTTGAATTCATTGAAGTCACAGTGTATGAGACCCTTTTCTGCGAGACGAACGACAAGACCAATTATCGTCTCAAAAACAGGCTCTGGATTTAGTAGCTGTTTTACCTGCACACTGGTGAAAACAAGCTACAAGATCAATCAATTTGGAGTGTGAAGCAGACTGAGAGCTGAAAGACAGATAAACGACAAGAAAAATGTGGAGCAGAAGAGAATGCTCACAGCGGGTATCCTTGAACAAGAGACATAATAACACAATGCCTATTACAATCAATAGCTTTTGGAACAGGAAATCCATGCTCATCCAATGCCTGCTCCAGAAAGAGGTCAATCAGCATTACTTAGTGTTTGCTATAATACGTTAGAGGAAGAAAAATAGAAACAAAAAATTGATCATAACCTTCATAAAAGCAAATTCTTTAAGGGCTGCAAGTCGAGACAGATAGAGCCAGCTAAAGCTACTGCGATGCCTTAAGTAATCACGCTTGGATTTGACTGCTCTAAAAGATGTTCTTCCCAGCCTGTGTAACTTCATCGCCATTATTGTTCCATCATCCGACACAACCTCAAAGATGTCTTGAGCAGAAATAACAAAACTGCTAATAAGAACACAATACAAGAAAACAAAGACCAATCTAGAGTGGTAGGTAACTTCTGTTTGACAGAAGAAAACATACCCGATTCCTTTCCCACCCCAATTTGGCGACCAACAGCAGTAAATACTCCACGATTTACCAGTGTCTTTAATGCAAGGAAATCGTATCCAAGATAGGTCAACCGAAACCCATCGTCTGGGTAACAAAGAAGGAAAAAAAACAATTAAAATATTGCCCCAATACGTGTCATCATATGAATATGAAGAAATACTAACATTTGGAGGAGTCATGATGGAGTAGCTTATGCTTAAGCAAGTTCTTCAAAACCTTGTAAGTCCCTCCATGCCTAAATGAACAAGAACCCCGATCAAACACATGACTTGAACTTGGGCAGCCCAAAAATTACAACTAAACAATACTCAAACAGGAGCCATACTTAAGAGAGGCTATTCGGCTAATGAGCTCTGATGGCACGATCTCATGCTGCAAACAGAGGCACACAATAATAAATGAGCAATTCGGATACCAAGCCAAAACAATAAGTCAGCATCTGCAAATTCACAAACAAAGAAACGCATCGGAAATTACATTGCGCATGCCCATCTCAACGGCGGTGAGAACCCGGAAATCCTCCTTGGTAAGATACCTCAACACGTCCACGTCGAACTTCATCTTCTCTTATTCCAACTTCCTCAGAAACTCTAAGCCGAAAATTGTACTCCAAATTCAACAATCTCGCCGAGACAAAGAAACCCTAATTTCACAATTTGATTGATCTACACATCCATGGAAGTCTAGTCGGCCAAATAGACACGTGATTATCATGTGACATAGAAATACAGGAAATTAGAGACTGGAGGCTCGAACCATACCCGTTGATTAAGAGACTAAGCTCCGCCAAGGATTTCCCCCTTTTTTAGGGTTTTAGAAGAAGTGAAAACAATTTTAGAGAGGATGAGGAGGAACCATAAACCCTATTCAAGTGTTTTGTCGTGTTTGGGCCGGGCCCATTGGGCTTTGTCGTGCTTTTGAAATTACATCTGGGCTTAGCTCATCTGTTTTTTTTTTCAGGGAAACTCATCTGCCTTTTGATTTTCAACGTTTAATATTTGGGTTCAAGATTTATCTAACTCTAATTTATATTAATCGTTATATGACTGAAAAAAAATTCAATTCAAAAGTTCATGATACTTCATCAATGCTAAATACATGTAGTCCATCTTTAAATTTGTTGTAACATGAAGAGTTTAGGTACAAATTGGTTTAGACATGAAAAATTATTACATGTTTTGGATGAGGAAACTAATATTCTGCAGCTTTCCGAGCAAAAAACTATAATCTATTTAACCAAAATGAATCAATCAATCATAACTCCTCACCAACCAACCTTGGTTTTCTGTAGTGTATTAATTCTGTAGTGAATCAAAATCAAGACGGAAAGAAAAGAATTAAAAAAAAATGAGAATTCCTAACAAAGCCAAAACTTTCCTATTTCTGAGAGACTACAATAATACTGCAGCTACAAGCTATAGGCTGTTTCTGAACCTTGAAGAAGCAGCTCATCTCTAACTTGTCACACATTCACTGAAATAAGGGTGACTTTTGTTTATGTACTTCTCCCAGTGATGCTTGTACCTGCCTATGGCCAACTTCAGCCATGGCTTCATGTACCCGTTGAAATGGACAACCGCGGCACTATCAATCAACCGGTTGTCTATATCCATATCGTACCCCAATCCTAACACATGCCATCTCCGATCTAGAGGCTCGGTCAGTCCATAAAACGCTAAAAGAGCAGGAGGAAGTGTTCCTAGCTTCCACAGAGTTTTGTCAGCATTCTGCTCCTGCCAATAGTGATACCGTCCAGTCACGTTTGTCTTTCTCCAGGCGGCCAAATCGAAGACGTTCATGCCGAAAGCCCACCCACAAGCTTGTGGGTCGAACTTCGAGCTAATGAGGGGGCTTGAGAAATTGAGATACTTGTAATGGCGGTGAAATGCCTCGAGACAAGTCTCCACAGCCCCATTCACGTTTCCGTGTAGGTCCAACAGAAAAAGTTGTGTTAGGTCCTTCTGGACAACAACATCGTCATCAAGGAAGACCACCTTCTCGAGCTGGGGATATATCTCGGGGATGTAAAACCGTAGATGATTTAACAAAGAGACAAACATGGGGTGGCGAAGCTTCAGATCAGCATTTGTGTCTTCATAGCTCCCAAAGTAGTAGTCCCGTACATCTTCATCTAGGAGTTGCTTGACCACCGGAGAATAAGATGCATTCAACCACGTCAACTCTTCCACACTCTTTACTTCCACAATGGCCCCTTTAAAATCATTACTTAGGAACCAAGCTTGCATAGATCCATAGGTCACTCCATCCGTCACAACATGGAAAACAAGCTGCTTCGGATGGTCGGCATTGCTGATCGTAGAATTAATAACCACGGAAGTAGCTAGAACATTGTCCGAGAAGATGCAGAAGTGGTAAAGGTTGTTATCCACAGCCCGAGGAGAACTCCGGTTATCATCGGCATTATGTTGAAGGGAAGGAGTCTTAAGCCAATCAATCATGAGCTTCACTTTCAAGCAATGGAGGTTTTTCGGCAAAGCTTCAGCTGCTAACTGCCCGAAAACAGAGCTTTGAACAGAAGCAGCATTTGCACGCTGTTCAAGGGCTTGAATATGAGATTTCATTGACATGATCATGACCGCAATATCATAATGAGCATCTTGTGCCTTGAAAATTAACATCGACAAGCTACTGATTAGAGGTTCAGCTTCTTCGAGAGTCATGGGCTCCCCTCTCATGGTAGCTTTTGAAAGCAGAAGCTGGCAACTTCGGATGTTTTTGCTGAGCTCCCAAGCAAGGTGAAGGTTGTTGTTCTCCTTTGCAATAATGACATAAGCTTTAGCTAGTATCAGTTGCTCTCCTAGCTGCCTTGAAAATGAGCTAGGACGTAACGGTTCAGTTGTGAAGTTAGATCGCTCAAGATTAATTGGATCTGCTCTTGAATCCTGGCAAAGCAAGTTAAAGTTACGTAAGTCCATGCACATCCAGAATACATAAAAGTGGTCACTGTAATAACAATAATAAGCATGGTTGTTTGTTATATCTATCCTCTGCCTACAATAGATGATTTGATACTCTTCCCCCACATGAAGACTGCTAAGGAACACTTGTCGGGTGACTTCATAGTCAAACCGACCACACTAACTTCCCCTAAACTACAACTAAACGCCATCATTCAACTAAACTCCCTTAAAACAACAACCGAACTCCATCCTCTTGGCTACTTACCACTAAAGGCTGCTGCTGATGCTCCACCCGATCCTCACGTTGGTAATGCTGGAACACAAACAACACCAACCCGGCGACCAAGAACATAACCAGCAAAACCCAGATCCACGGCGAAAGCTTCCTCCTGACCGGTCGCCGGTCCTTCTTCCTCATCTCGTCACCAACCAGAGGATCAAGACTGGAACAAGAACCGACCCATCACAAGGGAAATCAAACGACCATCAATGGATGCCCCCTAAAGGTGCCACCTTTACCCACCAAGATTCAGATAAGACTCGATCTTTACGCTACTCAGGCACCGCCAGGCAGAATTCGCTATCTGGGTCGGATTCAAATGAGCAAAGGGGAAATGGGTTTTCTAAGGGGGAGAGGGAAAGGATCGATCAAATGTTAAAGGGGGAGGAGGGGGGGAAAAATGGGATTTTTGCATCTCAGGACAGTGGCACATGAGTGATGAGACCATGTGATGGACCGAAATTTTTTTAGTACAAAGTAGAGTAAATGGAATTAAAGAAAAACAAAAATTGTTTTATAAAATTTTTAAGACTAAAGAAAAAAAATTTTACATAGATCGGTATCGCATAAAAAAAATATATAAAAATACACATGTCATTATTGGACAAAAAAAATGCACTTATCACACGAAAAAATGTCAAGATCGCATTAACATTTTTTTCATAGCATTTAATGTAGATGTCATATTTGTCAATAAATTAAAAAATATACAACATATTAGAATTATGATAAAATTTTTGAAACAATAAGTATAGGACATTTTTAAACTATTTACAAATCATTCATTTGCTGTCTTATTCTTTGGATGTAACTCTCTATTAAACCACATAAATTTCTCTATCTAATTTTTTATTAAGAAGTGCAATCTTTATATTCATTTGATGTAGCTCTAGACCATATAATTTATTATAGTCAGAATAAATATAATAGTCATAAATCTTACCTCAACCAAGGAAGATTCTCATAGTCAATTTTTATATATTGTGTGATATATTTGATAACTTAGCAACTTTTTTAGGCTTCATCTTGAGAATTTATTAATTCTCTTATTGTGCCTCTTAGGAAGGTCGATACCCAACCAGTTCGTAAACATGGTTTAATTTTACAAAAATTATCTCTTTCTTCATTGCTTTAACTAATTCATTTTAACATGGAACTTATAGACCATCAGAAATATTCTTGTGTTCATTTTTATCTTATAGGATTTGCAAAAAAAAGATTTTCACTTGTACATATATCCGACATGACCTTTCTTACACCTTTGAACTTAAGTCGTTACCATAAAAAAAAATTTCGTTTAGCCCTACAAAATCTTTAATTTTGATAATACATGTCTGACATAACCAAAAATTTATCCTACAAAATTTACATTCCAAACTCCTACAAAAATTTAGAATTTTCTCTTATTTAATCAAAAAAGTATCATACTCTCACTGATATCATACTCCTATTGAGATGAAGATTATTTGAATTATGAATTTTTGAGTCTGTGAGAAGTAGTAAATCATTATTTTTTGCTTCCATAAAATTCTTCCACTCAAAAGGAGTGATTCATATGATTTTAGTTCGTCAGTTGTGTATGAGGCATGTCGCTACTCATCTCTCCCGATTTTAGAAACTCATTTAACAAGAACTTGACTTCTCTTGGTAAAACTTATGTCATTAGTCCATTTTATTTTTTGCAAGCAAACTTGTATGTATTTGATAGTTATTAGTATTCTACAAAGACACTCTTTGTAAATCATTCTTTTAGATGAACATAAAAAAATTTACTCTTACTATTTTAAGTAGCATGATCGATACTTTGGACCCATCTATAATTTGTGAGGAGTAGGAGTGAGACAGTTAGAGGGCATACATGTTAAAATATATATACCTGTGTCAAGTAAATATTGATTTCTTCTTTTTGTTACCTCATTCTATTAAGATCTGCAAAAAAGAACAACTCATGTTCAATCCATTTCTTATCGTATGAACATTTAATTCGAAAAGAATTACATATTACCACAATTAGTTTATAAGATGAAACCTTGATCTACTTCATTTTAAACCCGACTAACGAATATCTTAAAATTACTTGAAATTTCAAATTTGTAAAAAAATCAATAGATTTGACCACATCTAAATATAGCTATCTATCAAATACAATGAAAAGATAATACGCTATATGCCTTGCCCTCATCCTCACTCAATCACATTTGTTAAAATAAAGTAAATACAATGAACACATCTGGTTACTCTCTCAATGAATTTCATTGATATGTTTTCCTTATAAAAGCTTTTATATGTGGATAAATTTTGCATTTTTCAAATTATTTTTTAGATATGTCTTAGCAAGACAGTTCATGTATTCTTGACATATATGATCTAATCTAAGATAACACAACAATACATCATCCTTAGATGTTTATGACGTTGTGACTACGAAAAAATATCAACATTCGCGATGAAAATCCTATTAAAAATATAATCATTCTATTTGAATTTTTTAGAGTATATAACACGTCGTGTAGGAGCACGATATGCAGGCACAATCGTCTTATGTCAAGTCCTTCAACTTCTACTTGTGTATATAGACTAACACCAATTGAACTTTCACTAACTTGTACTTATTGAAATTTGACAAAGATTTCACGCTTTTGTGTCACATGGTATGTCTTATCTTCTCTTTTCTGTCACATGATAGATTTCACGCTTTTGAAATTTGACAAAGATTTCACCCTCAACTGGCGGCCACTTCACCGAGCTCGGTCCACCATCTCTCTACCGTCATCATCCCATCGTCGTGCACCCAATTTGAAAGTAGGGTTCTAAGCAGATTTGGGGATTTTATAACTAATTAGAGATTAATACATTATTTTTCCTTGCATTTGCAATTAAGGACAGATTCTTTGTAATGCTTACAAACAGTGCAACTACTTCACTTTAGTCACTACAGGTTTCTCGCATGTGCGAATAAGGACGAAGCTCTTATACGCGTTCCGTGCGGTAATTTCAGATTAGTTCCTGGGATTTCAAATCGTATTATGTAAAGACGGCAGTAGATTTTTCAAATAAAAATCTTTATAAAAAAATCAGGTTTTAAACAATGAAAAATCTACAAATATATTTTCTTTGTAAAATGCAAGAATTCAAATAGCTATAAATTAAATATTTATCTCTTGAAGCGAGATTCTACTCGATTATTTTTCAGATTTGTTACAGCAAAATCTTGTCACTAATAAATCTTACCAACGAACTCGTCAAAATATAGTTAATTTTTATAATCGAAATATTATTTGAAATCAAAAGAGTTCGTTCACTACGTTGTTGTTGTTTTTGTGTGCACGAGAAGTAACACAAAAGGAACCTTAATGTTTCAATTTTGTATACATGAAATCATCCACATATAAAATTACCTCAGCTACATATTTTTCTTTCCCTTTAAAGAGAATAATGCCACACTCGGAAATGTGACATGGCAACCTTCATGTCATGTCGGTGTTTTCCACTAGGATAAATGACATGTTAATTCACATGCCATCCACATGACACATATCATGATAATGGCTCACCATGTGTCCCATTTGGATCAACACGGATGTCGTAATTAAACAATTTTAGAAACAATTTTATCAATTTTAGACTATAAAAGATAATGCTACAGAAGCCACATTTAATTCAACAATTATCCATTCAGTATTATCATGCATCGTCAAGTTTTCGACATATTGGTTCTACGATATTTAGAAATCGTCTCCATATATGGTGATCATGCATCGTCAGGTTCTGGATTTTAGTTTCACCAGTTAGATTTTCAGTTCAGATTTTTTTTTTAAATAAGTATATTTTTAAGTATATTTTCTATTAAAATATCAAATAATTTAAAAATCTTCATTTTTATAAAATTTATCGTTTACACACATGTCTTGATTTAATTATTTTTAATCTACTTTTTATTTATTAAAAATCGGTATATAAAAAATGTGAGATGGATTTGGATCATTTGGTCAAACCAACATTTTCTAGATTTTTATCTAAAATGAATCGCCATGAGTGCCGAGTAGGAATGACAATGGGCAGGATTCGGGTAGGATCTATAGGACTCAGATTCTTATCCTTTTTTATAAAGATGGACCTAGATCCTTACCCTTATCCTCTTTTAAATAAAAGATTCGAGCATGATATGGTTCCAAAAATATCGGGTAGGATCAGGATCGATCCACGGGTCTATGGTACATAAAAATTATTTCTTGGAAAAAATAAAAACTACAATATCAAAGTTCATATGCATTATAAAATTAAAACTCATAATAATGATGAGACTATCATATTTATCAAGTTATAATTCTTTTAACGAGAACAAACAAATTACATCAAGTCCAAAAAACAATCTAACAACGATGCTATAGCATAAGAAAAAATTAGTAATAGATATCACGAGCAAGAGACAAATAAGCAAAAAAGTGTGTCACCACTACAGTGATTTGTTTATGAACAATAGTAAAAATATACGCATCCAAACCCTACATCCTGAGTAAAGACTATTATATATATATAATTCGGGTAGGATCTGAGTAGGATCTTATAGGTCCATATCCATACCCTCATCCTTTGTAAAATACAGGATTCAGACAGGATTCGGATCTAGGACCTGGTCAAAGTCAACAAGGCCTAGACCCTTCGGGTCTAAAACAAGGTAGACCTTTAGGATCCGCGTCTAATTGCCATCCCTAATGCCGAGTCGCGGTCTTGCCGCGTGTTTTGATGCATCTTTAAGAATTAATTATATAACTTGGAATAATAAAAAAACAACTAGGAAAATTAATAGTCCGCTGTCCGCAGCATACAAATAATTATTCGATCTGCGGGGAGGGAAATAAAAAAGGTTGCATTTTCTCCATCCATTTCTCAACTGGAGATAAAATATTACTCCCTCCATTTCATAAGTACAATTTAAAATCAGCTAGTGAAGGAAATTACTGAAATAATCCCAGCTGTGGCCATTAATTTTTGCATGGCTAGAATCAATGTCGATATCATCTGGACCGCCACGATTAATGTACCTGAAATGTCAAAATCTTGCAATGAAGTTACAAACGAAAAAAAGTCTGAATGTACACATCCAACACAAATTATTAAAATAAAATTTAATAGATTTTTTTAGACATTAACAAATTCATCATACTTATAATTAATAAATATGTAATTTTAATATATCTACTCAAACGTAATTTATCGTGCAAAATTTTTTAACAGCTTCAACCTCATTAACATGACATGACATGGAAGTATGATAAGAAGAATAAGTCACATATTTTGTAGGAGTAATTGATATTGATATAATGTTAGATTATGTATATTTAACCTAAAAATACAAGTTGATGAATATATGAACACACCTTGTATGTTACGAGATTCAAGATTCAAATCGTAATAATGTAATCTTAATGAAATTTTACCTTTAAAAAAATACTTCGCGCATACAAATTCTTACTAATAATGTAGTACACTCGAATGAAAAATCACAAAATTAATTTAGTGGGTTGCGATTAGTACCCAATTTGGAGAGTTGGGTGCGCTCTCAATAGCTGAAAGGAACCGTCGGATTGAACTGGAAGATGAGTGTATGGAATATTATGTTCCCTCAATTGCCATCCAAGACCAGGAGGAAGACGGCGATTAACTTCATCTAGCTGAAGGAAATAATTTTTAAGTAGTGACCTATGCATGTTTTTTAGTAACAAACAATATTTTTGAGAAGAAAACCTGTTATTACAAACTATGTTGCAAAAATAGAATATCATCAAGAGAGTGTACATTTCAGTTTGTAGTTTGCATAAATAGACTGATTGATCCACATGTAATCAGTTTATATTATCGAAAATAAAATTGACTTTTTGGAATTTACATATAATATAATTTTTTTAATTCTAAATTAGTAGGAAGATTTCTTGTTCATTATTTTGATTTCTATATCGTCATTAAAGGAAATGAATAATAATAATTGTCGCTTTAATACCTTACTCTTCAAAGCTTTATTGGCTTCGAGTAGGTTCGCTTCCTGCCACAGAACTCATCAGAAAACTTTAAACAACAAGAGTAATTACGATTTACTTTCATTACCGGAAATATATAAAAATGCCAGTAAATTGTACCCTGCTTCGAAGGTCAGCTAGTTGATGAAGCATGTATTGAGTCTGGAAAACCAAAAAAGTGGGAAAAGCAAATAGATTTGAGAGATTAGAATCATATAAAAACGTCTGAAATGTACATATTCAATCATTTCCTCTGTAAATTAGCCGGTCTAGTTATTCATCATACTTAAATTTGTAAGAGCTTATTTTATCCACATCTTTCTCTCTTTTGCCAAAAACAATGTCATAAGTCGATGAAATTTAATTTTTCAGATCTAATTTTTACAAAAAAATTGCATAAGTAAATTACATTTGCCCCTAAATGCATAAAGATGGAATATCCCTTTTTGAGATAGGATAGTCATTATGTACCTTAGTGCTCATGACTTGCTTCAACGAGGTCTCAATTTGATGCTCGAGCTCATTGAGCTGATTAATAGTGAGTGGGCCCAAATCTTCCCCTAGCATGTTCCTAAAGTACCAAATATCAAATATATTTTTGTTTCTGATTTATAAAATATTACTCAAAAAATTACCTCCTAAAAAAGCCTAATGTCTCAAGGATATGAGGGCTTTAAAAAGAAAATATCAGATAGATTTTTATTTAAGAAGAAAATATGTGGTTTCAAAAAAGTAATAAAATAATAATGACTAATTAATCCAAATTTGAGAGTATGTAATCTTATATTTTCAGAAACTCAAACTTAAAATTTCTTGGTCAAACTAAAATAACTCATTTGATAGATGATAGTTAGTTCCAAAACTAATGAGTTTAAATTTTAAGCCTTTAATCGTTGAGAAACAAACTAAATAAAAAAAAAAAAAATTTGTTCGTTACCTCTGAGATTGTTGGAGGACCTCCGCTCTTGTTTTTAGCTGGAGATAATCCTGGTAGGCATCCTGCTTACAGACCAGGTAAGGCGTTGTGTTTGCAATTAATTAAATAATTAGCAACTGATCAGGCAGAGACATGTTCCAAAAATAAAAAAGGGAATCATGTTTTTTGATATAAGTGTGTGCATTCAAATAATAAAGTGATCAATATCTAAAGTTTAATTTCATGTCTTTCATGCTTCATTTAATTATCCATGAGGAAATTAACTATACCTACATAATTAATAACGGAGAAGAGCAAATCTTAGCAGATGAAAATATTGTTTTCTCCCTCCGTGAAATTAGTTAAATAGGTACTAGATAACACTTTCGTAGATAAAGAGCAAATAAATCTCGAGTTTATTACCTGCATGCCGCTGTTTGGTCGGCAAGGTTCTAGCGCCCCGTAGCTGCTCTTGTGATACCTTTCTATCGTTCTTATCGTGCTGATCACGCATGAAAACATATATTAAGATAAGTAATTAATCCCGACGTGCTCTCTTAAATAAAGATTATCGACCTAAATCATTTTCGGTTTCGACTCTATCAATGTATATTATGAGATAGAATACATGATAAGTCACTCATAAACAAACTACACAAATCTACATAGTAATTTCAAATAAATCAACATTAATAACTACGAAATTCTGAATCGAGTGAGCGACGGCTCAACGCTCATTGAGATATCGGAAAATTCGGTTTTTTAACCCTCGTGGACTATAGCGTTTGACATACGTACGGACGAAGGATGGAAATCGTGCACATCATTTGGAGCAAGATTTTAACCCTCGGTCGTCGCATCTTTCCCTACTTGCTTTTCAATCAAATTATTTGATGCTTATAAATATATATACTTTTTATGTTCTCTAACTTTTAAAAAATGTGTATATATGTAACTTTGAAAAATGTGTATATATATATACATATATGTAAATTATCACCATGATGAGTAGTCAGCACTACACGATTTTTGTTTCACCAATTCGTGGAAACATAAATATCCTCACTATTTGACTAATGGAAACACATGTCGAATTTATTTACCTTATGTAGGAACATATATTTCCCCATTAAACATCGTGGCTATAATAAGTATTAACTAGAATAATTTTGAGGAATTCTGCACTTAATTCAAAATAATTAGTAAAAAAGACACACTCTCTCTCTCTCCCTCTCTCTCTCCCTCTCTCTCTCTCTCCTGAGGGAGAGACAGACCAAATAATAAAACCTAGGGTTCTCCACCAAATCTCAACAGGAACCAGCAGTCAATTTATCGCCTTCAATTATATGTTGATAATAAGATCAATTTATTGAGTGATTTTTGAAAAAAAATTATTCGGTTAGACTTCTAATAAATTAATTCATTTAAATTTCGGTACAAGGTGGTTTCAACCAAAAAATATACGCATGATATCAACAAAATTTTCTTCTCCACTGTCAGACTAAGCAATTAATCCCTTTTTCACTGATATGATTAACTTAAGTTTAGAAAATAAGATTTTTCATATGATGCTCGTAGTAGATCGAACCAACTCTTGCTAAAATAAAAATAGATCAAAGATGTGCATAGATTTATACCATGTTTTACCTTAAAATAATCAATAATCATGTTTTAGTAGAACCAATAAGCAGAATAATGATCACCATTTACATAACTTTTTTATAGATCTAGTCATTTTCCTTTCTCTAATCAAAATCATCAACCCGCTGAAGATCACAAAACACCAAGTATGATATGATACAAAGAAGAACGAAGCAAATCACCCAGTTTTGAAAATATATGGCTTTCTCCCATGAAACCCTAATCATGTTTCTAAAGAAATGCAGTACTCAGCTGCATTCACATTATCAATAAGAGTTTAGACAAGCAGTAAGAAACCCAAATTTTTTAAAAGTAGATATTGGGTTCAAATTTTATTAATGTAAAAAATATCATTGAGAGATCACA
>SOPF01027907.1:102460-128969 GCA_012979155.1 Hypericum perforatum
CTTTTCAGCTCCACTCTCCCTCTCCCCATCTCTCTCTCTCTCTCTCTCTATATGGCTACTCTTGGTCAAGTGATTGGCTTGCTTTCCTGGGGCTATAATTTAAGGGCATCAAAAGAGATAAAGTGGATCCAAAGACAGATATGGAAACCCTGGGGGAAATACTAGGGTACACTTTCTTTTTCACCTTTTTATTTCATCATATTTACCTGTATTCCATATCAGCCCTTTAACTTGTTATTGCCCGATGCCAATTTTTTTTTAAAAGGGAAATTACTACTTTATAACTGTAGCAGCTCTATAATTTTCACACACAACCAAAATTTTTAGACTATCCGTACTCGTGTATCTAATGCGTCCTCGCTCCCGTAGTTTTTTTTTTCAACATCAGCCTTAACTCTGCACCCGCTCTTTCTGTGGATCTCGCGTTTGTGTCTACGTCAAACTCTGCTTCCTTTTTAATACCGCTAAATATATTAAACTCAAATATTATTACGAATTAATTAAAATAACATTAATTAAATTATTGATTATAAATAATTATAAAATTAGTAACAACATAAAAAGTTATTCGATTAGAATATTACAAATTTAAAGAAATAATTTTTATAATTAATTTTGAAAAGTATTCTAGAATTTTTTTAATTATAAATAAGATAACAGGACTAAACTTATTGTTAGAGATTATCTTAAACCAATAATGTTGATTATGTAAAAATATTTGCATCTAAAGCAAAGATGAACATCATAAGGGTAATGATCTCGACCACATTACATGGTAGACAAATTCCTGCGTCATGCAAGCAAGAGCAACGTGTGATACGAGAGTGTGGCACATGTGATTGATGCATGCATTGCACGGGCGAGCAGATAACCTTTATTCATAATATATAATTATATATTTAACGATTACGGAGATCAACCCTTAGAATAGCAACACCTGATAATTCTAAACATACTTATTAGATGGGAGAATTACCAAACCAGTGGAGGGTTCATGATGAGAGTGAGAGTGACAAAGAAAGTCTTCTTATCACCACTCGGAAAAAGTATTAGCTTATCACGTAGCATTAATGGCTAATGAGCTGTCTAATCATCCATGTTATCCCAAATATTTTAATATCTAAACTAATTCTTAAAATTTCATGTCAAAACACACCAATATTAAGTGAGACTCACTTATAAAAAAATGTAATATTTTTGACGCGCATTTTAAAATGAGATCTATTGTACCAAAGTTTGCAAATGTTTTGATTTCACTAACATGATAATAAATGTTGGTCATGTTAAGACAACATTAAATACAAGATTAACTCTCTTTGATACCCATCTAGTCAAAATTTGCATTTTTTTTAGTTTATCGTCATGACAATGAAATACAATGAAATGTGTGTCGTACGGGATAAACAATAATACGAGATTAACTCTCTCTCATATCATGTAAATAAACCACTCTTGCAATTTAATAAAGCTTGGTTATCAACACTAAGCAATTTAATTAAATTTTTTTCTTCCACAGATCTAACTAATGTGATTAGTATGAGGTCTTTACTCCCCTTTTCAAATGGTGAATCTTTCTCGTATATGAGGTATGGGTATGTAAAATAACTGTCTTGCCGTTTGATAAACAATTTAGGTCTGGCTACGATTTTGACGGTTCTAGTAAATGAGCGGGCGATTCCATAACGGAGTTTTACTATTTCACCCCTAATTCACACGTATAGTTAAAAAAGGTACATCATCATTTTTTTCATGAGTAAATGGTACTATGTACCTGCGTGGCCTTCAAATGTCCAGTGGACGTCAAGCTGCAACCGGAGACGTCAGAGATGGCTCTGGTTATACACGTGTCGGCCGCTCATTAGATGGATCTTCGTTTTCTCCGATGTTTATTTCCTTGCGCAGTTATTTGGGAGCGCCTCCTTTTATTTCCCAATCGATCCCGTTTCTTTCCGGGTGTTCCATTCCGTCATTAATCGCCTTTCCACGGCAATAGTTCTCTCAAATTTTTGTATCCCGTTTATTTTGTCTCGTATCATCATACTAATATTCATATGATATATAAAACTTTTGTAAGAATATAACGAATTTATTGATAAAACTAATGATATATATACAACGGATGACAAATAAAAATAATTTAAAAATTAAACAGTATTTATGATACCCTGAATATGTTAAAAAAGCTTGATCTACTTGGAAATATTTTAATGATTTAAATTGATATTATCTATCAGATAAATAATATATTTAAAAACCAAACGGTATATGTGTGTTACCCCAATATGTTATAAAGCTTGATATGCTCTGAAATTCTCAAGTTCTATAATGACATTTTCTTTTCTGAGAGATCTAATGTTAAATTTGTTTTACTTAGGATAATTTGATATGTCAAGATAGTAGGTAGATCACGGGATATTAAGACATCAATTAGTACGACGTATTTTACGAAGCGATCTCACACCTAAAAAAGGGGATTGTTTTTATTTTGCGCGATGAGGATCTCACATGTTTAAGGACGAGTGAATGTTACATCTCAAATATGTTCGAAAGGGTTGATATGCTTAGTAAGAGTTATCTAATTTGATTGGTATTATTTATGTCAACAAGATGCATTTTTTTCACACATATTTTGAGAAAACTCCAAAATTAAATACACATTCTAGATGCGTGTGAGTGAAAATACAAAAACTCAAAAAATGTGTGTTTGTCTCTCAAGACAATCACTCATATAATCATAAAAAATAGCTGCAAGAAAAACAACTCCCACAGTGAAATTGAGAAGAATAAGAATGAGAAAAATCCAATAAGAAATGAGCCACTCGTGAACATCAAAGAGATATATGATCTTATTATAATTGGTTGATTTACGAGTGACCAATTAGAATGAATACATGCATCAAATTTACTTATAAACAAAAAAATATGTGCATAATACGAAACTTATTGCGGGCATCCAAAGTGTCGGCGTGGTCATTATGGTACGTAATTTGACATACAACTAATATTCGAATAATCAGATTCAGAGATCTAAAGGATTAAAGTTGAATTCAGATGTCCAAGAAAAAATAAGGAAATTAATGCTCATCATGTGGTGAAAAAAATACAAAGCAAATATTCATATATGTTAAGAAATGTAAAAATACTCATATTATGCTGGTTGAATCCTACTTTTATCACGTAGATCAAAAGTATGTTATTTTTGAGTGAGTGTAAGATGATGTATAAGTATGAATCTATATTTAAAACTGAGATTTAACTAAATATGAATTTTATGAATTTTTATATTACTCTTACTATTTATTTTACTTTACACTATACCTAACTAAACCCTCATTAAACTTTAATTAAATATTATTATTATTATCATTATTATTTTTATTTTTAATAAAAAATATAATAAATTTCTTAGATATTTTGCAATATATTTTTTGAAAATAATTATTCTATTTTTTTTATTGATATAATAGATATTTTATAGTTATTTTTATATTTATTATAATTCTTTGAAATTTTATATAGAATACCCTACCTTCAATGCCTTGTGGTTGAATGGAGGATTTTGCCATAAAAAGCAAAAGAAGTGTTCAAATTATTATTCCTAATATTTCTTTCCAGAAATCTAACATAATCGGATGTTATTTTAAAATAGTTCATAATAATATTATTATTCGTAAAACTTGATCAAATCTTTTTTATGCAAGAGTACTACAAATCTCTTACCACTAAATACAAGATTTATTACTAATTTACCCAAAAGAAAAATATATATTTTGAACAAGCAAATAACTTTAAGCAAAGGTCCACTCATGATGCGAGGTAAGCTTTAAATGGATATTATGTGAAGGAAGCATAGTAAGAAACATATGATTGCTAATAGGAAACACACGGTGCAAAGTTGTGGCTGAAAAAGAACAATGAGATTTGATTAAAGCGGTAGGAGAATATTATTTCGATAATTGGAACTTTTCTAGTGAAATATAAACGACTACGAGATTCTCTTTGACTCTTTCTGAATAATATCTAAATATTTTGACTCTCAATTTATCATTGTTGGTGAATATGACAATGTACAACCGAGGAAATAAATAAGAGTTGCAAAAATGGGCTGAGGGCATTGGGCTTTCTTACACGACTGGACCGTGAGGTTTGACGGTAGTGGACTGCGACTGCGAGTGTCAGGGTCATTTAACCATGTTTCGTGGATCCCGTACATGGTCACGCATGCTAATTGTAGTACAGGTAATTTCCACTTGCCTAATTTTTGAGATATTTAAATACTACTAGTTATTCAAATATGTACTTTTTCTATATCTATATAATCAATATTTACGATATCTGAAGAGATTATTTTTTTATATCAAGAATCTAGATAATGTAGAAATAATTTCTTATCATATGGTCTCAAATTCAAAATTTAGTCAATAAAGTAACAATTTTCTCCGCAGGTCGATGACAGTAACCCGTCCAAATGAGGTTGAAACGACACCTTTTTGATATAACATGATAGGCACATCGCTGCATAATGGGTTAATTTGTGATAACGTATGATTTGATAAATTATCAAAAGAGTGAATTAACTCTGATTTTACAGACTTGGCTTGGATAAGTGGATAGCCCCTCCCGTCACTTGGAGGTGGTGGAGGATGGAGGAACAAAGGAAAGAGAGGATATAGAACTGGAGAGTGAAGAAAAGGTTTTGATTTTTTTGCAAAAGATAAAAATAACTAGGGACTACTTTGATAATTTTCTATAGTACACGGTAGCTTCAACTAAATCCACTATGTCTCCACATGTCTTCCGTGTTAGATAAAAAAAATACATTATTTTAAGCGAATTTGTACACATCATGAATCTATCTGAAAATTTAAAATTACAACCTCCGGGATTAAAACTACAAATTTAAAATCACAAAACATTGAAAATAAAAAGCGTTAAATTACATAGTAATAAAGTATATTTTTGCTATTTTTTAAAATTTGAAAAAAATTGTGGTTATATCTAAATTCAAATCCCAATTTTATTACATTAGAATACATAATTGAATATAAAAATATACCTCAGAATATATCTGATATGTATATGGATCTTTTTAATTTCATATTCAGATTCACCTATATATTATATTATCAAATATATTTATTTACGATACTCAAATAAGCTTGATCTTTGGCATCGAAATTCATATTATTTTCATGTAAAACGTTGTCTTCCTATGGGCACCTCCTTTGTAGTGTTTTCATCTTCTCCTTCGGAGCTATGCTCTGTGCTAGAAAGTGATATGATGTATTATGTAAGACGAACTACAAATAAGACCACTCGCAGTAGGGGGTCCGCGCGCGCCGAAGGCACCACGTGGCGCGATTGGAGGCGAGGCGCACCTCACTGACACACGCGGTACCTTTGCGTGTCAGCGAGGCGCGCCTCGCCCCAACAGGATCGCCTCGCCCTGGGCGACGTGGCCCGCTCTGATTGGGCCACGTCGCCCGTTCACCAATTTCTTTTGTTAAATTTTTTAAAAAAAATTGATAAATTTTTTTTAAAAATTGAAAAAAATTAGGAAAAAAATACAAATATTTTATTTTAACCATTTCCAACTTTTCTGTTTGAATAATGTTTTTTATTTTTTATGATAATTTTATACAAATTTTTGAATTCAAATAATTCGATTTTTTGGATTTAAAAAATTGTAAAAAAAATATTTATTCAATTTGCAATATTATGTTTGATATATATATTTAATGTTTTTCATAATAATTAGTTTAGTACAATAATCTCATTTATATTGTTTAAATTATGGTATTTGAGATAAATTATGTATTTTTATGTACTTTGATGTAAATTTTGTATTTTTATGTAATTTTTATGTAATTTGATATAAATTATGTAATTTGATGTAATTTATATGTTATTTGATAACATAACCCGTAAACCCTAAACCCTTTAAAACTTAACCCTTAAACCCTTGATAACCTTAAACCCTTGTTATGTAATTTGATATAAATTTTATATTTTAATATAATTTAATATAAACTATGGAATGTAATATAATTTTATGTAAATTATAAACTCTAAACCCTAACCCTTACCCTTACCCTAACCTTAGCCCTTACCCTAACTCTAACCTTTATTCTAAACCCTAACTCATGCACTTATATATTTAAATAACCTATTATATTTAGTTGAAAAACATATGTAATATATTTCAAATTTTATAAAATTTCTATTTCGTTAAATTTTGCACTTCAAAATTAAATTTAGCATTTTCGAAATAAATACAAAAAAATACTCAAGTTTGATACAGTTAGCCGAATTTTAAAAAAACTGAGCTGAGAAAAAAACTAACGTGGCGCCCAGGGCGTGGCACTGTAGCGAGGGCACCACTATGAGCTGAAAACTAGAGCAGGGGCGTGGCTGACGTGGCGCCCAGGGCATGCACTGTAGCAGGGACATGAATGCGGGTGGTCTAAGAGAGCAAGTGCCTTCCCCAAGCTACGTAGTAACTTGTCATTGGGCAAACCGCTCTACCATGTTGACATGTATGACATAACGGAGTGCTAGTATTTCGCGAGGCATCACTCGCACACGCTGACTTCTTGGCCGACGTGGTCCATCCTGAATGGGCCACGTTAGTGGGCCCAAGCACAATCATCTTTTAAAAAAATTTAACTTTTTTAAAAAACTCCAAAAAATTTAAAAATTCATTTTACCATTTTACACCATTCTATTAGAATAATTTTTTTTAATGTTGTTAATTATTTTATTAAAACTTTTGTATCCGATAGCTTGTGTTTGTAAAATTTGTGTGGTGCAAAATCATTTGAAAATTCTATAAATAGAAAAATAATCGCATACCAATTTTTCTCACAAATTCACAATCTTCCTCTCATTTTTCTATTAATTTTTTTTCTAAATATGGATCCTAATAAGTTTAGTGAAGATGTTGATTGGATCGATCTTAAATTGTTTAGTCCAAATCACAAATTTTTTACTTTTAATCTTACCGCTCAATCTCAGCTTATCCAAAATCTCACCCAAATTCTAGAGTCTCACCAAGATGCACCAATCACCCACAAAAATTATTGTCAAAACCAACCAAATTATTCTCCAAACCGACCAAATTACCCTCAAGACACACCTAATTACCCTACCCACTAAATTATCCTCAACACCTACCAAATCATTATCAACCTCCACCAATTTACCCGAATTACCGAGGAAATTATCTTCGTAACCCACCATACCCACCAAGGTACTTCTCAAATTGTTTTCCATAACTCATAAAATCCACCAAATATCCAGCAAAATCTATGCAAAACACACAATCATATCTGTCTCCTTTGCATAAACTGAGAGAACGACATTTAAAACATGGAGTATTAAAGAAGACATTGTCTTCTTATATACAAAATAGTAAAGATGCAATCATCGATAACAACCAAAAGGGGCAAAGATTTTGGGGGCTCGAATAAAATATTCGTACGACCAAAGTCGAATAGAATATTCCAAGGAAGTGTGTGAAGGATATATTGAGGCATATATCCATTCATCTCTTCGAAAGCAAAGCAAAAATATTGAGTCAGATATTTTATCAGAAGCACATGAAATATATCTTAACACGCACAAATATTTTTTTTACTGATTTGTAGGTATTTACGAAAGTCATTCTCAAACATCCCAAATAGAACCCAGGAATACTGGAGCAAACATTCACCGCTCCAAAGTAGTCACAAGATGTAGTGAGCAGTAGAAATTGGAAGAGAACACTAACCACTGAGAAGGGGGATTATTCAGTTCCTGCTGACCCCCTACTCCAATGAGCAAAGTATCAACATTATTACTTCCGATTGGCCGGGATGCTGCAAAAAAAAGAAATACAAAGGGAAAGGAAAAAATCACTACAAGAGATGATATGTTCTTTACAGAGAGCTACAAGCACTACAAGTTGAATGCAAAAAACCGACGTCTGTTGCACTATATTACCTAGACATCTTGCAATTATAAGAGGAAAATTAAAATAAAAGAATTGACAAAATAACTAAGGCCAAAAAATTAAGCGCTAAAGTCAAAATACATAAAGCAAATACTGTTGTTTATACGGATACGAGTAGTTGATTAGGATCAGACTATAGTCGAGGCAAGTGTTAGACACTTTCTCCATAAGACGAGATTGCCCCGTATATTTCAGTGCACTATGGGCTACGATAATCTTCCCCAAGATATAATGACCATTTTGGGCAATTCCAAGATCGTTGCACACAACTCTCGAACCTTTCGGGTGAACCCTTATATACCCGAAACTTTTGGACTCAGGAGAGGGGGAGAGAAGAACAATTATTGCTAATGAATGCTTCTGTAATGAATTGTTGGGATGGATTTCAAGTGAGGGAGGCAAGCCTATTTATAGGTTCTCAAAGGACATGATAAAGAGAAATTCCAATGGTCATGTCCAAAGGTCACCTACAAATTGTTTACCAAAATTGTATGTGTTACATGCAACTTTTTGTTATAAAACCAAATGATGTAGCATAGGCATCATCATGCCTCTTCGGCACCTTCGTGCCTATTAAATAAATAAAAGATGCCAACAATCCCCCACTTGGTTAACAATTTAGTCTACCAATTACATGAATAATGACCAATGTATGCAGACTCTAATCAAAAGTTCTGACGTGTTATTATTGCATCAAGACAGGTAGCTTGCGGCTTTGAACCTTCTCTAGTAAAATATTATCAGATTTACTCGCTGCTCGGTGAACGCGATGTCTTGAACTATCAGCTTTTTGCGTAAACTAAGACAATAACATTTACACAATAATAACCCTAGTATATTTAAGTTCTCACGTTGTGTCCTTTTGAGCCATGGACCATATCTTGGATTCATAAGTGTTTTTCTATTTGAAGCGGCCTCACTTCATACTTACATAGGTGATCCCCTATCGGAAGTATCCTGCCATACTCCACCTTCAACAAGGTATAGGAATCATTAAAAGCAAAAATGCTTAACCTAGCCACACCTCTGAAGGTCGACACCTGGGCAGCTTCTGAGAATGGGTTAGGTTCTAAGTGATTAATTGAACCCTCTATAACTTAGTTGTCTCGTTGAACCAAGTTTATGGGATCTCTACTCATCATGGTTGAGTTACCGCTATGGACATCCTTTAGTGTGTGGAATTTAATCCCATTCCCCTTACTGCATTGTACATTTGATCTCAATTGATTCCTTTCGTAAAAGGATCAGCTATGTTGTCCTTGGACTTTACATAGTTAATGGTGATCATCCCGCTTGAGATCAACTACCTAACGATATTATATCTCTGAAGGATATGTCGAGACTTACTATTGTACATTGTACTTTGTGCTCTCCCAATTGCAGACGTGCTATCATAATGTATCAATACAGGAGGTACTGGTTTGCCCCAACACGGAATATCCTCCAGGAAGTTTCTGAGCCATTCAGCCTCTTCCCTAGCTTTGTCTAGTGCTATGAACTCCGACTCCATTATGGATCGAGCTATGCATATTTGTTTAGAGGACTTCCAAGATACAGCTCCTCCTCCTATAGTGAATACATATCCACTCGTAAATTTGGAGTCCTTCGTGTCTGATATCCAGTTTGCATCAGTATATCTTTCTAATACAACTGGATATTTAGCATAGTGTATGCCATGGTTTATGGTATGCTTTAAATATCGTAAAACCCTTTCTAGAGCTAGCCAATGATCCTTTCCTGGATTACTTGTGAATCTGCTAAACTTACTAACTGAGTATACAATATCAGGACAAGTACAATTTGTTAAATACATCAAGCTCCCGATAATTTGTGCATACCTTAGTTGAGATACTGGGTCCCCTCGATTCTTAGCTAAGTGTAGATTTAAGTCTACCGGTATCTTAGCTGGAGATTTGTCAAAAGCTTCAAATTTCTTGAGCATGTTTTCCACGTAGTGGGATTGTGTTAAGACAATTTTGTCCGCTTTCCTAGAGATCTTTATCCCTAATATGATGTCTGCCAGACCCATATCTTTTATGTCAAAGTAATTTTTTAACATGTTCTTAGTTTTCACAATAACCTTGTTATTGCTTCTCATAATTAGTAAGTCATCCACGTAGAGACACAATTATGTAAGCTTCAGGTGTACCTTTAATGTAAACACATTTATTGCACTCATTGATCTTGAAGCCATGTGATAGCATCGTCCTATCAAATTTCTCATGCCACTGTTTCGGTGCTTGTTTAAGCCTGTATAGTGACTTGACTAGCCGGCATACTTTATGCTCTTGTTCAGGAGCCACAAATTTCAAGTTACTCCATGTATATCTCCTCCTCTAGCTCTCCATCCAGAAAAGCTGTTTTTACATCCATCTGGTGGATTTCGAGGTTACAGAGAGCTGCAACAGCTATGGGCACTCTAATTGATGTGATTCTTGTGACAGGTGAGTACGTGTCAAAGAAATCACATCCCTCCTTCTGTTTGAACCTCTTAGCTACCAATCGAGATTTATACTTATCGATTGATCCATCAGCTTTATATTTCCTTTTAAGGATCCACCTGCATCCCAAAGGTTTACAGCCCAGTGGGAGATCCATAATTTCCCACGTGTAGTTTTGCATAATGGACTCTATCTCACTATTGATAGCTTCCTTTTAGAGAGGAGCATCTGGACTCGACAATACCTCTTGGATTATCCTGGGTTCATCTTCTAACGTATAGGTTAGATAGTCTAGACCGAAGGATTTGGCTACCTTTATTCGTTTGCTACATCTAGGTTCATCGTTCTCCTAACTTGACCCTTGTGTAGTCTCGTGTGCCCTTTTCTTAGGACTTCCTTCTTTTCTTTCCTTATTAGGAAAGATATCCTCAAAGAACGTTACATTCCTTGATTCAATGACCATTCCCGTGTTAATTTCCGGGTTCTCAGATTTATACACTAGAAATCGATAAGCACTGCTATTTTGCGCGTATCCAATAAAGATGCAATCAATGGTTTTGGGTCCTATCCTCACCTGCTTAGGTTTAGGTACTTCAACCTTTGCTAGGCACCCCCATACTTTAAGGTAATCGTAGGAAGGTTGTCTTCCTTTCTATAGCTCGTATGGGGTTTTGTCCCTTTTCTTGTATGGCAATTTGTTTAGAATGTGGTTAGCTGAGAGCACAGCTTCCCTCCACATGTTCTGGGGTAAGCTCAAGCTAATCAACATAGCGTTCATCATCTCCTTAAGAGTTTAATTTTTGCGTTCAACTATGCTATTCAACTGAGATGAGTACGGAGCAGTCGTCTGATGAATAATACCGTATTTTCGGCAAAGTTCCTCAAATAGAGCTATATACTCTCCTCCTCGATCACTTCGGATTATTTTGATTTTTATGCTGAGTTGATTTTCAACCTCATTCTTATACCTCTTAAAGGCCTCAATAGCTTCGTCTTTACCTTTCAAGAGATATACGTAACAATATCTTGTGTAATCATCGATAAATGTGATAAAGTATTTCTTTTTGCCTCTAGTTTATACGTGTTTCATATCACAAGTATCTGTATCAATTAACTCTAAAGGCTTGGTACTTCTCTCTACTGAATGGAAATGTGCTTTGGCCATTTTAGCCTCCACACATACCTCACATTTATCGGAAGGGTTGAACTCTAGATTTGGTAATAAATTTAAACTTACTAATTTTCTTAGCGAGTTTAAATTTACGTGTCCTAATCTACCATGCCATAAATTAGGACACTCAGCCAAGTAAGAAGAAGCTTTTACTATATTACGACCGTCATAGTTAAACTTGCAGTGTATAGTCATTACATTCATCTTAAAGAGTCCCTTTTCTAGGTAACCCTTGCCTATAAATTGACCTGCTTTGGTCAGTACAAACTTATCTGACTCGAATACAAGCTTAAGACCAGCTTTGCTTAACGCTGAGCCGGAAACTAAGTTCTTGCAGATGTTTGGGACATGCAGCACATCATTGAGAGTCAGCTCCTTTCCTGAGGTCAGCTTTAGGACCACCTTGCCTAGTCTGACGATGTTGGACATTGGAGAATTTCCTATGAACAGCTTTCAGCCATTGATCGAGATGTAGTGCGAGAACAACTCCTTGTCTGAGCAGACGTGGCAAGTAGCTCCAGTATCCACGAACCACTCCCTCGGATTGTCCACTAGGTTAGCCTCGAACACCATAGCTGACAGATCCATCTGGTCTTCAGCTAGGTTGGCCTTTCCTTGATCGTCTTTCTTCGGCAGGCGACAATCCTTAGCCATGTGGCTAGATCTGACCATTTGTCGAATTCAGTCAAATTCGAATCGAATTGATTCGAATTCGAATTTATAAAATATTAAATCATATTCGGTTCGTCTAAGGGCAAATCGAATTCGAATTATTAATTATCAAATTATAATCAAATTACAGTCGAATTCGATCGAATTCAAATTAGTTTGAATAAGCATTCATCATTTTTTTGGAAAATAAATAAACTAAAGTCTGGGTTTATGTTTAATATACAAAATTAAATTAACTATGGTTCAAAGTTTAGAGTGTAAGATTTTAATGTTTAGGGTTTATGGTTTGGAGTTTAAGGTTTTAGGGTTTGAGATTTGAGATTGTAAGGGTTAGAATTTGTGGTTTTAAGGTTTTATGTTTGGGATTGTAAGGTTTAAATTTTGGGATTTAAGGTTTATGGTTTGGAGTTTAAGGCTTAAGGTTTGTAGGGTTTGAGATTTGGGATTTAAAGGTTTAGAGTTTATGGTTTTAGGGTTTAGGTTTTGAGATTTTAAGTAGTTAGGGTTTAAAATTTTAAGATTTGGAGTTTTAGGATTTAGGATTTGCGATTTGAAGTCTTAGAATTTAATGTTTTAAATTTAGTATTTTATATAGTTAAAATTATATGATAAATATGACTAATATATATAATTAGTAAATTTTAGGAATAATTTATAATATTTGTTAATTTATTTAAAAAATAAAATACAAACCGACAAAAATAGTAACTTCTATTAACCTTTTGGGCCCCTCTCCTTCATCCGAATTTTTTAAATATCAATCCCCCTTTTCACCTTATTTGCCCCTCCCCTCCATCCCAATTTTTTAAATTTCAATCCCCTTTTCCCTTTTTCCTTCAGGAAAAAACCCCTCTCCTTCAACAATTTCAAACCTACCACCTCCTCCCTTCTTTTCCGCGGCAAAAAAAAACCGTCCAATTTGTTTTTGTTATTTCTCTCTCTTCTCCATTTTTTAACAAACATACATACACACACACACACAAATATATATATATATATATATATATATATATTACGAGTTCGAATTAAATTCTCCGATTTGATGAATTATAAAAATCATAATTCTTATTCAATTCGTCTCATAATGAATTCGAATCGAATTTTTGACGAATCGAATTGGGAATGAATTGAATCGAATTTTGGATGAATCGAATTATGTCGAATCACGAATTGGATTCTAACAATGGTCATGTCTACATGTGGCCGGGTTTCCTGCAGTTATAGCAAGCACTCTTGATCTTCTTATTCTTGCTCTTCTTGGGCTCTTGCTTCTCCTACTTGTCCCCGGACTTCTTCCTCTTCTTGCCACCTTTACCTTTGGCGAGGTTTACGGTGCTCTCAGAGGGGGCCTTGCCTTGCTTGACTTTAGACTTTTGGTTGTCTTCCTCGATCTGAAGCCTCACGATCAGGTCTTCTAGGCTCATATCCTTCCTCTTATGCTTGAGGTAGTTCTTGAAGTCCTTCTAGAGTGGGGGAGCTTCTCGATCATCGCAACCACTTAGAAGGACTCGCTAAGTTGCATCCCTTCGGCATAGATCTCGTGAAGGATCAGCTATAACTCCTGCACTTGGTCGATGACCTTTTTGGAGTCTACTATCTTAAAGTCGAGGAACCGCCCAATGATAAACTTCTTCGTCCTAACATCCTCTATTTTGTACTTCTTCTCGAGTGAACTCTATAGCTCCTTAGCAGTCTTAGCTACCGCATAGATGTTGTAGAGTATGTCGTCTAGTCCATTCAAAACATAGTTGCGGCAGAGGAAGTCATTGTGATTCCACGCATTGAGGGCGTTGATCACTTGTTGATCTTTCTCGTTCTCCGCGAGCTTTGGTGCATCTTCTTTCAGGAATCGAACTAGGTTGAGCGTGGTCAGGTAAAACGTCATCTTTTGCTACCACCTATTGAACTCGGTACTATTGAACTTCGCTGGCCTTTCAGCGTGGACAGTTCGCGAGTCCGTGGTCAGAGCAACGGTGCTACTCGATGCCATCTTCAAGTATAATCTCGTCTTACGAATGTTGTTTATACGGATACAAGTACTTGATTAGGATCGGACTATAGTCGAGGCAAGTGTTGGACACTTTCTCTGTAAGACGAGATTGCCCCGTATATTTTAGTGCACTACGGACTACAACAATCATCCCCAAGATACAACGACTATTTTAGGCGATTCCAAGATCGTTGTACACGACTCTCAAACCTTTCGGGCAAACCCTTATATACCCAGAACTTTCGGACTCAAGAGAGGGGGAGAGAAGAACAATTATTGCTAATGAATGCTCATGCAATGAATTGTTGGGATGGATTTCAAGTGAGAGAGGCAAGCATATTTATAGGTTCTCAAAGGACATGATAAAGAGAAATTCCAATGGTCATGTCCAAGGGCCACCTACAAATTGTTTACCAAAATTGTGTCTTTTAAATTCAAGTGTTACATGCACCTTTTGGTTATAAAACCAAATGATGTAACATAGGCATCATCATGCCTCTTCGGCACCATCGTGCCTCTTAAATAAATAAAAGACGCCAACAAATACAACTGTGTTGTAAACCTTGCTCGAGAAAAAGACTAATCCTCAGACGAGGAAAAAATTAAGCGCTTTTTATTGTCATAACTGTATAAAAAATAAGTGGTTGACTAGATGAATATTTTTTATTTTCCTGTAATTTTTTAAATTTTTCAAGTAATATGTTCTTAACTTAATATAATATTTTAATTTTGCAAAATGATAATTTGTTAGTTCGGAATTAATTTTAATATTTTTAAATTTATTCAAAACCATATTCGTGTTTAGTATAATTAGTTATATTTAAAAAAAATCATAGTTAAAATAAAGTTGACGTGGACTAATGACGAGAAACTATAGCGAGGAGATGACACAATAATAAGTTGAAAACTGCAGAAGCGAATATGACGTAACGTAGAAGATAGTACGATAGTGGTAGTCTAACCGCCGACTATTTTCATGTTTGAGTGATTGAATATGGCTACACTAAAAAATCAGATCCAAAATTACATTATTTTCCAAAATTGCAACGGGCTCGCGACATTGGGCATCCGTTACATTTACCCATTTCCTGAGGAGTCCGTTCAGCTAACTTATTTTAGTAAAGTTTGCAATTGAATGGAAGTTGCCAAAATGAAGATTTGGTTCCGTAGCGTCATTCGTTTATTTTATTATACATTTTGGAAGAACTTGCTAATCTAGAATAGGGTCAAATAAAATATATTTTGATGACAAATCTCTTGTCAACATCATTAATTTAAATCTGATATATCTATTCTGAATTAGAAATATTCAAATTTTTAACCATAGAATATAGCATTTATTTACGCTACAATCCCTATGAAGTGATTATTTTCATGACTATTGTCCACTCGAATATTTGCGCACAACCAGGGTTATTAAAAACGACCCAGAAATTGACTCGAAATTGGGTCCAACTTCCAGGTCAACCTGTCTGATTGGTCTAATCGTTGATCGGACCATATTTTTTTCTTCTATTTTTTTAGCATTTTTTGAAATATATATAAGTAAATAATTTATGTAATAAACTAATAATAATACAATAGATTTAAAAAACTACATATAAACATACCAATTGTTATAAAATATACCAAATAAAAAATCTATACAAATGGGTAATCTCGAATCGAAGATAAAACTACTTGAAAAATAAATGTTTTATGGTCGAACCATCCGGGCAAACCATCCGGTCTGACTAGAATTCCGGTGGTTCGCAAGGTAAGCGCGTTTAAAAAAAATGGGACGGTGTGGGAGACGATCCGCGTTCACTGGTCAGACCGCATTTTTTAAAGCCTTGCGCACAACAACAATAGTTGATGATTTTTTTATTGATATAATAACAAAAATTACAATATTTGTCAGATAAAATAACAAGAGGTCATAATTTTTTTTTGAAGAAGTCGGTTGTTCATATTTTACCACTTATGAAAAAGAAAAATTTTATCTAAGAAAAAAAGAAAGATCAAAATTATCTTAAACCCCAAAATTTTTAAATTCAATTAACTTAATTTGAAATTTACCACAAAAATTATCAAAAATTGGACCTCAGACTTTCACGACCTAGTCCAAGTTATCCTCTGATTGGTAGGGATGGCAAAAAGATCCAGACCCTTACCCTATCCAGTGTGTCTTAGGATCCACGGGTCATGGATAGGGTATGGATTTATGTATGTGGATTTTAATAGGGTCTGGGTCTGGATTGGATCGACTTAAACCCAGACCCAGGCCCTACCCATATACCCATTTGTTAGACCCTACCCATATATCCATTAGTTAGATCCTACTTAGACCCTAGTTATTTTATTATGAAAATAATTATAATATATATATAAGTTAACTTAAAAAATTCTAACACCTAATTAGACAAACCTAAATATGACTATTTCGTGAAGAGCAAGAAAAAACTCAAGAGTTCAGTGAGCAAATCTGAATTAGGTCATTACTTAGAAGAGTTTGTTTTAACTAGAGCGGAGAACTTTGACATATTAAGTTGGTGGCAAAATAATGGACTCAAGTATCCCACATTGCAAATCATTGCTCGAGATGTGCTATGTATTCCTGTGTCTGGTATTGCTTTGGAGTCTGCTTTTAGCATAGGAGGTAGGGTGGTAAACGCTCATCGTAATCGTTTGCATCCGAAGACTTTGGAAGCTTTAACGTGTTTGCAAAATTGGTTGCATGAGACCATGAAAAAAGATAATTCGATAATGATATATTTATCAAGTATGTGATTTAAAATAATGTGATTAAGTTTAATAACTTATTTTACTCTACAGATTCAGTAGAATGCGCAAATAGTGTAGAATATGCTTCAATTATTGATGATGTCGACAGTGAAGTTTCAAGTATATATAATATTAATTTTTTTATATAAAAATATCAAATTTAAATAACTAATTAAATAATTAAATTTTATATTCAGATGCAAAATTAAATTATATGAGCAAGAAAGGAGCAAGAAGATAATCACAAAAACTTATTCAAAAGTCACATGGAAAATCAGCAAGAAATTATTTTATTTTTAAATTTTATATTTAATACTTATAAATTTATTGAAAATTGTGCCATATTTATTTAGTTGGTCGAAATGCTACTATTTTATTTAAATTTAGTTTGATATTTTTTTATAATATAAACTTTATTTTTTCTTACTTTTTATATGGATCATATTAAAATTTTAAAAAAATATGGTATAAAGTAGCGGGTCTATGGATAAGGTATGGATCTTTGATTAGACCCTAGGGTCTGAATCCGGGTCTTTCTAAAAGATTTCAACATGGTCGTGGGTAGAGTATGGATCCAACTAAAAAAACTAGGGTATGAATTGGATACTATTAATACCATACCCTACCCTACCCATTGCCATCCCTACTGATTGGTGTTGTCTCATCAAACAACCATAAAGCGATAAATATGGACCATGCTTTAGCTCTGTCAATTTCCACTTTGAAAATTTTCCGATGAGAACGAGAGGACGAGTTGGAACAGAACAATGCCAAAAGTGAAACAGTTGAGACTTCAATTTTTTTTTCCATAACCACACAAACATATGAATTCAGACAAAAAAAAAATTCAATATCATATATAACCTTGGGTTACAACTCAAAATTGAGATTTCATAACCATACAACCATATGAATTCTGGCTCCTCGTGGGGTACTAACTGCGATGCTGCCCTACCAATTTCATCCCCCTCTCCTCTCTCACTAAGGTGTGGTTACTTTCGTGAGGGGGACGTTTGCGTGGATGGGCATCACTTCCACTATATGAGTCATGAGATATGAACGGTGTCTCGGAAATTTACGTATTCACTGATTTATATTTGAATAAATTGAATGTTAGATTAAGAATTTCTTTTATTTATAAATTTTAGTATTTAGAATTGAGTACTATCTAGTTTAGTTTTAGATATGATTTTTACAATAACAAATTTATCTTTGATGAGTAACTCAAATTCGAGATCAAGATCGTGATTCAAGTAGAATATTTTTTTTTCGTGCATGATGACATTCAACGTTTCTTGCTCCCCGTTAGGCCATCAATACAGGGTTTTCAAAAACGAACTGGAGGTTGATCCGAAATTGGGTCTGACTTTCGGGTCAGCCAGTCTGACCGGTCCAACTGTCAGTCAGACCAGATTCTTTTTAAGTAATTTTTTGAAATATATATATAGATATATAGGTAAATAATTTATAAAATTTTAAAAATATATACAAAAATATCAAATTCTGGGCGAACTGTCCGGTCCGACCAAATTTTCCAAGCAAATCGTCTAGTCGGATCGAAAATTGTTCGGTCTGACCAGGCTCCATTTTTAACATAAAAACGACCTTCCTTGAATCCCGATTCATGGTCGGACTGGTCGGATCATCGGTCGGACCGCATTTTTTAAAACATTGCATCAATACTTCCAGTTTGGCTTCCTTCTTTTAATTTGTCTGTTTGTGGGTCTCATATTAAGATTATTTATTGTATATTTAAAAAACTCAGGTTTGATTTTTTTTGAAAGTAAATTGGACCAAACTCATGGTGGTGCCGTTTTGGCTTTCTTTTTTGGATGCCACTAGGATATTCCAAACGGCCTTAAGCAGGATTGTGTCTATAATTTATATAGTAAATTTATCGTATATTCTTCAGATTTCAAATTTTAAGATTTTTTTTTCTTATTTATCAGTGTTCCACTTCTGTATTTACTCAGTTCTATTTTTTAATTGATATTTTTAATAGCTGTTTGGAGAAAAGGTAAGTGTATTTTTAATCTAAAATTTTAAGCATTCGGGTAATTTTGTGTATTATTTTAAATTAATTGGTCAAATAAATATTAAAATATCAAATAATTTGTAATCAAAACTTGGTCTAGAGTTGTTGATGCTTAATTACAAGACAAAAATTTAATTTAATGCTTTGTTATTTAACTTTTTTGTTATTGATATTACGTGGTTTAAGACATATCAAATGAGTTATTTGTGTTTAAAATGAGTTATTTATATTTAACATTTTGATATTTTACTATGACACATGTTGCCTCTTCCATTATGTCGGATCATCTTACGTGTCATGTCAACTAGGATTATCACGCGAACTACAACTTGTATGATGACTGATGGCATGGCTTGTCAAAGAACCTTTAAATTTTGAGAAAATTTTACTTTGATACCTTGTGGTTTTGTTCGTTTTCACTTTAGTACTTTTTTGATAAATGTTGTAATTTAGTACTTCGGAATTTTGGTATTTATACTTTAATATCATGTAATTTAAAACATGTGAAAATATTGATTAAGATTTGAAGTTTTAACACATTAGTAACACTTGACAATCTTTTCATTATTACCCGACATGTCAATTAAGATCGCTATGTATTATTACATAACTTATGACGTTGATTGACAAAAATATAATATAATTATTAATATTTTTAAAAAGCTCATTTAGTAAATGCAAAAAATCGTAAATATATTAACATCAGTGCTTTGGATCTTTTTAATTAAGGATAGGGTCTTCGTTATAGTTTGAGATCGAGATTTCTTAAAAACTATGCATTCTTGAAAATTTTGATATTTTTAAATAGTTATAAAAAAAATGCGGGGTAAATTTTGAAAAGTACAAATATGGATTTAGTTGTGCTATCAAGTATCACTAAAATATCACACGTCAAACCTCAATCTTTATTTTGATGTATTTCAAACACATGATAGCAAAGTGAAAAGGCTCAGAACTACAAGGTAATAAAACATATTTTTTCTCAAAATTTAATGGTAGTTTTATAGTTCTCGTGAAGTTTAATTTGTCGAATTTTAGGTTATGGCAAAAACATATCAAGGATCTCCTTGTGTAACAAGAGATGGTCATCACATGCTCGGAGAAGAAATCTAAGAAGATTAAGGACTAAAAATAGAAAGTGATGGAGGCCAAGATGGTGACGATAATTTGCTTGGCTTAGCGGGATGACATGAGTATCACCCGATGGACGAGAAATCACCAGCTGAGGTAAAGAAAAAATTAGAGATAAAAGTCTTTTTCAAACAAACTTTATCTTAAGCAATGATTATATGGGCTTAAGATGAAGGAGGATTTAGATTTGAGACAATATATTAATGATTTCAGTTAGCTTGTTAGGTTGAGAAAGGTTGATGTAAACTTCGAGGAAGAAGATAAAATATTGTTGCTTGTGAATTCCTTACTGAGTTTCTACAAAAGTTTAGTTACAACCCTAATTTGGAACAGGACATTCCTTGTATTTAAGGATATCACAAGTGCTCTCCTAGTGTTTCATCAAAAGAAGAAAAATGGAGATAAATAAGTAAAAATGCTAATTGTAAGGGATAACTATGGTGATCGAGGAGTAAAAAATGAAAGAAAATCTAGATCAGGGTCAAGAAGGTTAAAAAAACTTTTGAGTGTAGAGAAAAGGACATATGAAGAAAAAATATTCAAAAAAACCTTAGGATCACGAGGGAGGAGTGACTAAGGGTGAGCATTCAAATTATCCGAATCCGAACTATCCGAATTCTAATTTATCTGAACTATCTAAATCAAATATCATATAATCCGAGTCTAAAACCGAATAATGAATTATCCAAATCCAAATATTCGAACTTTTTTCGGATTCGGATTCGGATAATTCGAACTCTTCGAAAGAAAGGTTAGAGAGGAAATAATATTAAAAAATATGTAAAAAAAAATTTGGTGAAAAAGAGATATGTAAGAAGAAAATAAAACCCAATTATGAAAGTATGTGAAGTCCAACCCAAGTCCATACTTTCTAACTATAGTTTATCTTTAGAAGTTAACTAAAATCAGATAGTTCGGATATCCAAATTAATTTTTTTAATATCCAAATCTGAATCCGAATCCAACTTTAAAATTTTGGATAATCCGAATCCAAATCCGAACTCAAAATTATCTAAATCTGAATAAAAAAACTTCGAATTTGGATTCAAACAACGGATACCAGATATTTTGCTCACCCCTAGGAGTGACATCCATGAATATAGCATCATATTTGGATGGGTTAGATGGTGACTATCTTTATATTTTGTTAGGTCCTCAGTATTCAAATTCCTGGATTTTGGATAGCAGTTGCTCCTTTTACATGATGCCCAAAAAGGGTGATATCTAAGAGTTTATTAATTTAGGTATAGTGACTATGGGTGATAGTTTTACTTGTAAGATTATCAACATAAGAGATATTCAAATTAAAATATGGGATAATATCGTAGTAAAATTGTGTGTGATTATGCATTTTCCTAAGTTGAAGTAGGATTTGATCTCATTAGTAACCATATATTATAGCAGGTATGGTTATAATATTATAGGCAATTTAATCATGGTGGAAAAAGATGCTATGGTAGTAATGAAGGGTGAAAAAGATGCTAGAAATACCTGTAGGTTAGTGAGGGTACTATCATAATAGAGGGGAGAAAAACTTAAGTCATGTAAGGTTAGTTCACATGAGAGAGCAAATGTTTGATATGAATAGTTTAAGTAGAGTTAGGATTTACGGTGACATGGATAAAAAGAAATGGTTATTTTGTTGAGGCATGATTGACATGAAGTCATAGTTGTCTCAAAAAAATTTGTTAGATAGATCCTACTATGGTTTTCTAAAAGGACGTGTATGTCAAATGTGTCAAGTAGGTTTATTTTATGGTTTTCTAAAA
Source organism: Hypericum perforatum (assembly GCA_012979155.1). Lineage (NCBI taxonomy): Eukaryota > Viridiplantae > Streptophyta > Magnoliopsida > Malpighiales > Hypericaceae > Hypericum > Hypericum perforatum. Next base: position 124,423 of record SOPF01027907.1, read on the forward strand.
GGACGTGTATGTCAAGTTTTACGTGGTCGGATTATCAAAACCTATGATTTATGATTTATCTATATGGTAAGTTCTCATGGTTTTTCATAAGGCAAAATCTTTGTCAATGTTAATTTTGTTGAAATTTGGCTAAAATTTTATGGTATTTTTGTAATGGATGATATAGCTAAGGTGAAGATTGTTGAGAATATGGCAAGAAGGATTGGGGCTAGTACATGTTGGCCACTCAACAACTATTGGGATCGAGCTAATTTTGGGAGGCTAGTGCCTATTAGGTACTACTACAACAAGTTTTCCTAATTTATTTGAAACTTGTTATAGACTTTTAATATGACCTAAATAACTTTACTTAGACCTCAAATATTATCTATTATATAAAGACATATTAATTAAGGTTATGTATGATCTTATAACTAGTAATCTTCAATAAAAGTTCTCATTTCTCTTTGTGAACATAAGTTTTAAGCAAAACCACACCATATCTAATGTCTATATTCCCATATCATCGATTACTAGAACATAATTGTCTTTATTTTGAGTGTTGATAATCCGACCACGTAAAACTTGGTACCTAGGTTTTGTTATCATTTGTGGTCCTATCCACCTAGACACTAATAACTATCTAACTCTCACCAAACATTTCAAATCTTCCATTTTTTCTAAATCTTTTTAGCTTAAAGTTGAAATCTAACTAGTTTTTGGCACGTACATGACTGACAATAACAATTTCTAAGTATAAATTCAACAATTAGATTCTGAAATATTCAAAACATCGTTAAGGAGAGAGAGGGGTATCTTCCACTACCCACGTAGCCCCAAAGATTAAAAACTCCTTGCATGGGTAATTGTGATATGTAATTATCACATAATTTGTGTGAACAAGACATACAAGTTTATCCATGCTGACTTTGTTGAATTTATGCCTTGCATGGGTAGTGGTGATATGTAATTATCATATAATTTGTGTGAACACGAGAGACAAGTTTATCCATGCTAACTTTGTGTAGGATGTTGTGGCATTAGGAAAAGCAAACATGCTATGGAATGCATAAAATTATATGAGTTGGAGGGATTTAACTTTATTTATTTAGACTTGGATATTCACGTGCTTATTGATACTTGGTTTATCATGCTAGATGCTCTATCTAATCCAATGGATTTGGTGAGCATTTGGCATAGATGAATTCATTGTAGTGATGGAGTATGGGTTGTTGTGGAATTAATTGGAATGATAGATTTTATATTTGTACATCACACTGTCTTTTGACCAATCTCTTTAATGTCAAGTCTATTCAAACATTAAGCCTAATTGATTATTTTTTAAAAGAATAATTGATTTTATTAGAGAATGAGTTTGGAGTACATCAACTTGGTTTATAAATATGATAGCTCAAACTTGAATAATCCATCTACATCAAAAAAGTAACTGGACTGTTTAATCATAATCTCTTAACAAAACATTTTTATAAAACTTAATATTATTTGTAAGAATTGAATAAGCCCACGTGATAAGTGTTAAAGTTTTAGAGATCATTTTGATCTTTTATATTAGTCAGAGGAGCTTATGATAATTTGTCACTCAACATAAGCTATTTTAAGGTAAAACTAGGGTTAACCACCTTAATTTTGCATTAAATAGAGGCTAATCATCTCTCTCTTTTCTCCCCACAACACTCACAAAATTCCCTCTCTCTGTGAAGACAAAGGAGATGATCAAATTGAGGAGAATATAGTGAAGACATTTGAAAGAGAGAGACGGTCACTCTAGGAAAAAGGGTTAAGATTTCCTCCTTCCATTTTAATTTGTTTTGTGAACATCGAAAGGAGACTCACTAATTATATTCTCAAAATATGGAGATAGTTGATCCTGAGGAAGTTTTAGGATTTGGAATTAAGAATGGTTTGAGGTAAGTAGATTCTATCCAAGTTATGTTTTGGTGTTCTTGTCATTAATTGTGAATTTATCATTGTATTGGTATAATTTTCTATATGTAATATAATTCGTTTGAACTTGCACATATTATATAAGAAGCTATCACATAATCTGAGATATGTGTGATTAAATAGATGGAGAATACATTGACTATTTAGAAGCGTGGACAAAGATACCACCATCTAGTAGGCCTTACAAGAATAGGGATATTTACTAGTAGACCATAAAGATCTCGTCACGAGTGTACGTACTTTAGTGATTTGTTAGTTTATTAAATATGTAGTTGATATTCTTCTCCAATTTACAATGTCGTTATGTAGTTTCTATATTCTTTATTTTGAGATCTTTTTACTGATTTTACAACTCACCATGAGTGTCTTCTTATGTATTTTTAAGAAGACTCATAATTCAAGGGTAATAGATTAGGAATAAGAGTTGTAGAGAAGAGTTGCATGCATTCATTTTGAATTTTCAATATATATGAAGTCTTAGTATTTATGGTGGGGAATTAACTTTTATGTATAACAAATTTGTATAAAAAAATGCTCACTAGTAGTGTCACGATACAATAATGGATGTGACAAATACTTGAGATATAAATCACCTCATTTGGCACCAGAATCTATCAAATAAGTACCAAAATATTCAAAATAATTAACCATAATTTCAAAACAAATCCACAGTCAAACATCCAAAATTGAAAATTCTTAGGTTGATTGGGGATGAGATTATCCTTAGCATCATAGCTTCTGAGAACTCTTCACAACTCTCTTTTTCCTAACCTTACTAATATCCCTCCTTAGATTTAGCCCTTAGCCAACCAAATAGTTCTTCACCCACAATCATTAATATTTAAAATCTCTTGGACCCCCATCTCACCCTACCACCTCTGGCTTTTGAAGCCATGTTAGCTTCTAATTCAAAAAAGGCAATTTTGGAAATTCGTTAGGGAGTCTCAATTTCTCCATTCATACATCATCTACACCTCTTCTAGAGATTTTAAATTTGGTGATGATAGGCAAGCTACTTGACAGAAGACCATTTATGGTTTTCTTTATTTGAGCTTGTTCAGCCAAATCCTGAAGACTCAAATTAGAAGACTTTGATGTTGGAGAAGTTTCCTCAAATATTTTTTCCTTCACTTTCAAGACAACACTAGAGTTTGAATTTGCCATCCAGAACACTCCCTAGTCTATTTTGGGTTGACACTTGGTTCTCGAGAGATGGGTTCCGCTTGTTTTGTGGTTAGCCATCGACTTCTCGATCTCAAAGTTTTTTTTGCAAGTCCACATGCTACCAAGGTTCTTTTATCAACAATGAGGCGTTATATATCTCTTGCTCTTTGTTGATGAGTTGAATCTCTCTACTTAAAAGACAGAACAGATTCTATGCTTTAAGGTCCAAGTTTTACTATCTGAATCTCTACCGGTGGGTTTCTTTCTACCACATAGATATGGGTTTCTTTATCCCCATATCATTGTCAAGTTAATAGAGTCATGGATCTGTTCCACCTCAATTCTACTTCCTAAAACTTGGATTTAATTCAAAGCCTTTTTAGGCACAATGAGATAAATGTAATTTTATAGCTAAATTTAGGAAATATGACCTCGGATAAACTGATTTGGAAGCGTGTTAGTAATGGTACCTATGCGATTGAATATGGTGAGCTCTTGAAAAAAGATTCTATGATGAGCTTTGCTGCTAATATCTCTAGCTCCAGCAATGAAGTGCCAAATTCTAGAACTTAGAATTCTCTATGGAAATCTAAAATTGCTTCGAAAATAAGGAATTTTTTTAGGCTCTTGAGTAAGGGGATTGCTATTGCTTCAAATCTTCAAAGATGACACTTAAGCCCCTAGCTGATTATTCATTATGTTCGGCGGAAAATGAGATTACTATCCATATGCTCTTTGTTTGTTTGCATGCTCAGAATACTTATCTATTTTTCTATTTTAATTGTCATTTATCTAACCTTAATTTAAATAAATTATATGATTGTTTCAGTTATATCTTGAACAGGTTTTCTAACAACAGAAATTTCTCTACTCTCTCTTTATGTATTTATGTTGGGCGATTTAGAATGCTAGAAATAAAATTTTTTTTGAAGGCACTCAGATTGATCCAAGATTTTTTGTAAAAATAAGCTACTAACAGTTGGATGGAATAAATGTTAGTTCTCAAGCCTGAAAATATAATATTTTTTTCAAGCTCTTCATAGGTTGCTCTGGAGCTAGGAACCGTGAAGTTCAATATTGACGCATCGTGGGTCGACTCTTTTTTAACTGCGAGTACGAGTCATTATTTGAGACTCTCAAGGTCAAATCATCCATGGCCAGACCACAATTTTAAATATCTCTTCTGAGGCTGAAATTACAGCTATTGTTCAAGCGATTTATTTAGTGCATTCTAACTTTAACAATGTCCTGACAATCATTGAAACAGACTATTTGGTGGCTTTCACGTTTGTGCTAGATTCGTTTGCAACGATTGATTAGAAGGTTGATTTGGATGTTGTTAGGCCCAAATGGGTTTTGGGCCACTTGGCCCGAAATCTAAAACCCAGCCCAATGGTCTATTTACCAAATAGTACCAATAATTCAACTTTACTTTCCAC
>SOPF01027910.1:0-34931 GCA_012979155.1 Hypericum perforatum
TTCAAAAAATTTGTAAAAGTGTAACTCCAAATTTTTATATTCGTAGATTTTATATCATGAAAGGTTGATTCCTTGAAAATTCTTTATATCATAATAAAAAAAATTAGTACTTTTAAAAAATATATGATTTTTCTTTAATTCTCCATTACCCACACATATACACAACACTTCCTCGTCTGTTAGAGTTGAGACTTAGTCCACGGTCACGGAGGACATGTCTTCTTTTATCTTTACATATTGGTCGGTCTCATGTTCACTGCATTTTTCGTTACCTGTAAAGATCGAACAGCCAGATTAGTGAGTGGCCATAAGCAGAAACCATGACCATGAACATTTTTCTTTTCCTTTGGTGGGCAAAATTAGCAAAACCGGCAACATGTCTATGTGTAACCTAAAGGTAGTTTTGTCCATATATGTTGTGTCATCTACCATCCTGGGTGGCTTGGCATGTGATCGTGGCACCGTACTTGGGAATTTTTGCATATGGAAACCCTATTTTGAACACCAACAACATTTGGTTTTGAAAACTTTTGTTCGATCACGACCAAAACCGGATCGTTTTTCACCCAAACATGTTGATGGTTTAATCGATTATTATTGATCATTGGTTTAACTAGTCGAATAGATCAATTTATCTGGACTGAGTAATCAGACCACACATGGCAACAGTCTATTAAAAAAAATAGTATTCCAATAATATAATTAATATATTGGTTGTAAAATTTAAACTTTGAAATAAAATTTGATATTATTCCAATACTAAATATAATTAATAATATATTTTTATTCTAAAATATTGTTTCAACTAACCATCCAATAGGTCGGACAAAGTGAATCGAGAATAAACTTTGGTCACCATCCTATTTGTTTTTTCAAAATATCGAACATCCTTTATTGAAATTTAGGATGAAAAATATATTATTTGTTGTAAATAATTCTATTTCAAATTTGAATTTGTCGATTATCCTCGTAACATGTAATTTCAATATGAAAAAGAAAACTCACCCAAAAAAGAATTTTTAACTTAATAATGCTTTACTTACAGGTTCCACCTGGTCTATGTAGCAACGGGTCAGACATGGTAAACCGTGGAAAGATATACATATCAAAGAGCAGCCCAGAGTCGGTGTTGGATGCCTATTCGTCGCAGTTCCAGGAGGACTTCTCGATGTTCCTGCGGTCGCGTTCGCAAGAAATGGTTGCCGGTGGCCGCATGGTGATGTCCTTCATGGGCAGGAGATCCGTCGACCCTACTATCGATGAGCGTTGCTACCACTGGGAACTCCTGGCCCAGGCACTCTCTACCATGGTCTCGGAGGTACTGAAAATTATGTTCAAGATATCTTTTTTCACTCTTCAAAAAAATATTTGTTTTTTAATAAGTAAAATGTAAAGCGTTTATTACTTATCGAAAGTACACCAAACACAATGCCATTATATCAATCATTCAATCGTTCCGTAAAGCACTAAAATTGATAAAGATATTTGACTATATAGATAATATATACTACTAGATCGAAAAACAGTTGGCATAAATCTTCTGAACCTCGATGCATCTTTCTTCTTGTTATTTTGCCACAGTCAATTTTTAGATATTCTAAGACATCCCCCTCATATAAAGATGCTATAATCTTCGTCGGTTTGTCCGGCCCTTCCTGTTCGCCTTGAGGATATGTTGAAAAAGTCTTAAAATGATTTTATTGCACTATTTACATAAAGGTGCACTTTATATATAATCAAACATCCCGTGTTTCACCTGCAATGAAGACACCTTAAATAATTGTGTCACGTTGAAATTAATGCATTGATAACTCATAGTTAGTTTAACTTTCAATATACCAGATTAATATTTTGAGTCTAATATAAAAATTTTAAACGTTGCATATCAGGGGCTGATCGAGGAGGGAAAGATCGACGGCTTCAACTTACCGTACTACGACCCATGTCCGGAGGAGCTAAAAACGGTAATCCAGCGAGAAGGGTCGTTCACCGTTGACCACCTGGAGGCCTTTCAGATTGACTGGCACGGAGGAGCCATTGCCGACGACGAAGACTCCTCCGACTTTGCCGTCATGCCGCGTGGGAAGAGGGTCGCGATGACCATTAGGGCAGTGGTGGAATCCATGCTGGAAGTCCAATTCGGTCGGGGGATAATGGATGGCTTGTTCGAGAGGTACGGCGTCTTGGTGGACGATTACTTGGCAGACACTAACTTCACCAACTTGGTCATCTCCCTTGTTAGAAACGACTCCTGAAAATTGGAAGGTCCATTTTCTCTTAGCAGCTTTTTTTGCTGTTGTGATTTTCGTAATGTTTTGAGTTTCGTGAATGTTAAGTGTAATATTAATACTCTCATGAATTCATTTTTTCGAATATGTGATATTCTAAATCGAGTATAACCGAACCTGAGTGGTGTATGTACGCAGGGACGGAGGCACATTAGAACTTGTGAGGGCAATTGTCCCCACACAAAAAAAAATTTATAGTTATACATTTAATTAAAAAAAAGTTTGTCTCATTGATATTGACAAATTTGTTCTCATAGGATAAATTATATAAATATTTTACCCCATAATATTTTACTAAAACTGGTCAAAATATTCGCGAATTAATTTTTCTCTACAACAATGCCCCTCACACGTCAATGTTTTGATGCTAGGAAAAGCGTTGACGTGTATCCATATTTGAACATGTAGAAAATTAACTTCATATATATCCCGAGCTGGAATAATTTCAGCTGATGTATGAGCATTGATCACAATGTTGTAGTGTTCTTCATGCCCCCCCCCCCTCAAGTGAGATAGAATTTCTATTGTTATTCTGAAAGTAAATTTCTATCCTTGTATTGGAAAAGCCTCTTCCTTCTCCTCGAATATAGTAATTATAAACTTAATGGCCGTAGTATTGGCCATGGACGACACTTCCTTCTCACTGATCGTGGTAACGGCCAACCATACTTTCCCTCATGCTCTTCAAAGACATCTTACTTTACAGATTGATCGACCTTCGTTATTTAGGTCGTATCTTTCCCGTCAAGAATCTGATTAAAGTGATCTTAGTACTTCTAGAAAGCCGAGAGATATATCTTCAATATTTATGATTTAAGTTTCTCCAGATTCAGACTATGAAAGGTTGGAAATGCTCTCCAGAGTTTACGAATCTGTCTGGATGTTAACTTATAGTCGACCAATATATAATATTTCAGTCTTAACTTTCTCGTACGAACTCTGATTTTAACGTTCTTAGTATCCAAAGAAAGAAGAAAGATCGTTCTACAACTTTTCTCATTTAGATTTCTACAGACTCGGCTTATAAAAGACCGGAAAGACTCCTCAAAGTTTAAGGTTCTGGCTGGATGTCAATTTGCAAATTGACCACTATATAGTATTTCGATCTTAACTTTCTCATACGAACTCCAATTTTGGTGTTCTTAGTATACAGAAAAAGAAGAAAGACCGTTCTCCAATTTTTGTGATTTAACTTTCTTTAGATTTGGCTTATAAAAGGCCGAAAAATCTCTTCAAAGTTTATAGATCTGGCAAGACGCCTCTTTTAGTATAACCTTTGACTGGTTTTGATCTCTTTCGAGAATAGACTCAAAACCGAATAGGTAATCTTGTGAATCACTCTTCTCAAACGCCCTCCTTAGTCCCACCGAGTGTGCCAAAAACTATGTTGTGCAAAAAATATGTTAGAACGTCGAAGATGTGATCGTCCTAAGATGTGATTCGAACGAATAAGCAAAAATAGAAGAAATATGGGAAAAAGGAAGAGAAGATATGCAGATCTGACTTGGTAGGTAAGAAAAGAATTGGTAGAAGAGCAAGAACTTTATTGAAAATATGGGAGAGGAGGACAAGAGGAAAGCACAAACGATAAAGATTACATTTGACCACACCACCACTATCACTACTATACCAAACTAAGCTCCATTAGCCCATCGAACGATACAAACCAGGCTCTACTACCCAGCCAACTAACCAGGCCAAATGCCCGGCCTACCAGGCTCTAATGTCCGACCTATGAGCTAAAGATAAAAGCCGAAGCTTGATAAGAGATTTGTGTTTTGTGTGATGGGTACTTGTTATCTATGCCGTTTGTCCTTATATAGAAAAATTAGTCCTAGCCCGATACAAAAACCCTAGGTCGTTCAATAAAGGAAAACTAAATTGTTTCCGGCCTCAGATTTGAAAATCTAATCTGGCCGAAACTTCCAAACTAATTACGACCTCTTTTCATGTTGAATTTGGATAAGTGATAAACTACAAAGTTGTAGATTTATCTCTTATCTTTCCATAACTTTTGAAATTATCTCAATCTGATATTCGAGTAGTTAGTTATGGATTTTTTACTAAAACTGGTCGAAATATCTAGAATTAATTTTTCGCTACAACAATGTACTATGTGAACCGCTTAATTAAATTAATTGTTACCATCCATATTATCAAGGTGCACCTTATTTTTGGGTAAACATCCTGAAATAACTTCAAGGTTAAATGCATTTGGCTGAAGGTAGGATCAGGGTGGGTGATCTCCTGAGAAATTTCTCAGGATACGTGCTAGTGAGGATAAAGCATTCTGAAAAAACCCATGTTGTACAGTGAAGCTAGTCGGTCAAATCGCGGGGCGTTACAATTTTGCAACGATTTCACAAATACCCAACACTATTTGATGTGATCTCATAATATACTCATTTGTATTTAACCATCTCTTCCTTGGTTATAAACCAATTCTCCAATAGAATATGAGTAACTTATGAACAAGATCCTAATAATACATTGCATTACCATACCATACCTAGATTATTGGATTAGACACTAATCTGGTTATTTAATAATGATTCTCGGGTTTCTTCATCCGAATAAGGTAACATGTTAGGGAATGAATTCTCGTTTACATGTTACATGTAACCCGAATGCAGAATTCCGGCTTCTGAGGTTGTAATTGCAGTCTCGGTAAAATAGGAGAACATATCGAGCGAGTGCCTACCATTCCTCTGGATAGGAGATTAGAGAACATAATTTTAGGTGATTTGCTGTCACACCTGGAAATGAACAGGTATTTCTCAAAATTATCTTACTATAATAAAGAGAACCTAATTTTAGGTGATTTGCTGTCATATGTAGAAATGTGAAACCTATCCACTCCCTGATTTTCACATTCTTACACTCTCTCGCCAAGTATATAAATTAACTAGCTTTCCCCTCTTTAACCCCACTTAACAATAACGACAAATGCTCTTCGACAACGTCTCCGATGGGCGAAGGACTCGGCGTCAATAAGTGATGGTGGGGATTAAGTTTGTCGGAAATCCCTCTAGCATCGGCAGAGGGTGGTGCGTGGTTGTGGAGGAAGACGGGAAAAGCAACGACTCGAAGAAGTTGGGGTATACAGAAATGAACGTCTACAGTGGAGTAAGACTCGGTGAGGGTGACGTGACATGTAGTATTTTGGGTCAAAATGTACAAAATGGACTTTTAGCCGAGGCCCAAGTTTAGTTAGTACATTGTAGTCCAGTATGAATAGTTAGGACATGATAAAAATGCTTCGGCTTTTACCTTATTTTCTTTATAGGGACAAAAAAAAATGCGTCGAAACTGTGAAAAGGAAATATAACCTCGTGGAGAGAATGATGAAAAAAATATGAAAGAAAAATTAAAATGACAATGCCTCTGGGATTTCATTTTATGTCCTGTCCAATTTTGTTATTTTGGCACATACTAATTTAAATAGACATAATGAGTTGATTAATTTGGGGATTTGTTGATTTTTGGTATAAATATAAAAGGCTCAAGTAGACTGTGAGCCGCTTCACCTACCACCACCCCACGTGAGTATCTGTTCGTTTCCGAACCGAACCGAAGAGAAGAGAAGGTGCAACGCAACAATCACATGCACCAATAAAATACAAAAAAAAATTGTACATTTTTTTATACAATTAAATACGTTCTAGGTTATCTTAAAAATATTATAATGATAATTATGTGCTTAGTTATTTTCGTGAAAAATTGAATTCTCTGTAATATGTATAATTGATTGATTGTCCAATAAGATACTGCATTCTCTTCCCATTTAGATATGTAAAAAATCTTCAAATCTAAAAAAAAAATCTAACAAAGTAAATCCATAATTTTTTATACACAAAAATTTGTTCATTACACACACGAGGAGCCAAGTGCATAATAGTGGGGCTAATTGTCCCCCCTAAAAAAATTATTTGATAATTTCTTCTATTTTTAATGTATGTCTTCATTAAAATTAGAAATTGATCTTATAAAAAAACTAATCAAGTAATAAATTAAAATTAAATTAAAAAAATTATGAGTTGATTTCACTCGTGAAATTTTCTAGTTCTGTTCCTGATTGCACACATAATTAACAATATGATATTTTCAACAAATATATTATAGATTATCTTTAAATTAATATAACAAGAATTATTCTTCAAGTATAATTTAATCAACTCAGAATAATTGAGATTCATGAAACAATCCCATGAGAGTGTTACATTGTAATTAGATTGATCTCGGTGGAAAGATTAGAATTAGAATTTAGATACGCGAAATAAATTACAACGTTACTGTTCCACTATAAAGGAAACGGCGGGTGAAAGTCCACTCCCCAAGCCGCTTAAAATATTCTTTCTAAAAAAAAGCCGCTTAAAATATTCCTTCTTGTAAACAGTCCTCTCAGAGACTATTCTATCCGATATCCCAATTGTTTAGTACTTTTCTCATATATTTGTTTCACCGATGGGATCCCAGAGCAACACCGTATGTGTTACCGGGGCGTCCGGTTTCATTGGTTCGTGGCTCGTGATGCGACTCCTGGAACGTGGTTACACTGTCCGAGCCACGGTCCGGGACCCAGGTTGGACCCATTCCCAATCGTTAGATGTTATTGCTTATAGGGATTAATGCATGATAATAAAAGGGTTTTTATTTATACAATCTATCAGGCGGTTGGATTTGAAGAAAAAAAAAACTTGATTTAAACGAAGTAGAGAGTTAGTCCGATAACAAAGAGAAGCCGAAGATGGGTTTGTAACGGATATATAATTGGGATTTTAATTGCAGATAATCCGAAGAAGGTGCAACATTTAATTGATCTTCCAAAAGCAAAGGAAAACCTTACGCTGTGGAAGGCTGACCTCTCAATTGAGGGGAGCTTCGACGAAGCAATCCAAGGGTGCGCTGGTGTTTTCCACGTCGCCACACCCATGGATTTCGAGTCCAAGGACCCAGAGGTATCAAAATATTAAACGAGAAATAAGTTTTATGTAATTTACTTGATGGTTCGTGTTACATTATATAACATAAAATTGTCGTTCGATAAATAAATTCGGGAACAAATGTATAATGCAGAATGAAGTCATAAAACCAACAGTAAACGGCGTACTGGACATCATGAAAGCGTGCGTCAAGACCGGAACTGTTTCGAGGGTTGTCTTCACCTCGTCGGCGGGGACCGTAGATGTTCAAGAGCATCCCAAACCAATGTACGATGAGACCAACTGGAGCGACTTGGATTTCATTTATTCCAAAAAGATGACTGGATGGGTTGGTATCAATTCCTTTTTTTTTTAGAATAATTTTTAACAAATTTTATCCAATTTAAATATCATAATTTATTGTGCTCCCTCTCTATTAGATGTACTTTGTGTCCAAGATACTGGCAGAGCGGGCAGCGTGGAAATTCGCCAAGGACCATGGAATTGATTTCATAAGCATCATCCCTACATTGGTGGTGGGCCCGTTTATAATGCCTTCGATGCCTCCGAGCCTCATAACCGCACTATCTCCTATCACTAGTACGACTACACTCCGACATAACATTGTGTCTTTTTTAATGTTATAATGTTTTTAAATAAATCCTTTAATTTTTATTGAGAATCTTTTTTTCACAGGGAATGAAGACCATTATTTTATCATACGACAAGGCCAGTTCGTGCACTTGGACGACCTATGCATGTCACACATATACCTATACGAGCACCCGGGGGCAGAAGGGCGTTACATTTGCTCGTCCCACGAGGCTACAATCCTTGAACTGGCCAAATTGCTCAGAGAAAAATATCCCGAATACGATGTCCAGACCACGTAATAAATACTAATCTATGGTGTCTCCCAAATAATCCTTAAAATATCATAGGAAGACCCGAATATGGGATTCGAACACTGTCGAATTATATGTAACTGTCTTATTTTTCAGGTTCGAAGGTGTTGACGATAACATGAAGAACATAGTGTTTAGCTCCAAGAAGCTCGTGGACACAGGGTTCAAGTTTAAGTACACGTTGGAGGACATGTACACGGGCGCAGTAGACACTTGCAGGGACAAGGGTTTGCTTCCTGCTTCGAGTGAGAAAATAGGGAATGTCTCCACCTAAGGCTCACGTGTCTCTCTACTATTGGCTGCCAGATTCTTGTCTCTAGAAACTTAACAGTATATTATCATATTCGCTTTCTCTCATAATTTTTATTAAAAAATCAAATTGCTTCATATACAATAATACAATGCAGTCATGCACATAATAAAATTACAACGTCTCGCCATTTAATTTGGAGGTAGCTAGCTACCCGTCACGTTCGCAGTAGGGGATTGGTTGCTGGACAGGTGTTGGAACAATCGCAATGCGCATTTAATCTAAGAATATAATATAAAAGGGTCAATATTCCTTTTTTGTCTAACCATTAATAATTCGAGGTGGGTAGATGTTGCTTTCGAGTATCGTTTTGGTGAAAACTCAAAACTGAAAAGGATAGGAGTTCTTGATGATTTATACGCTACCGTCGCCTTGCTTCGACTGAATCGTATATGAAGAGCGCTTCGACTTGTCCTTTGTTATGGAGAAATCAATAAAGGTTTTAGTTCCTCGTCTAGGAAATTAACCGTTTCTTTGTTAATTATTTTTTGAATGAAATTATCTCGTAAACTAATTACTTCAAATTTGAATTAAGTAAAATCTTTAAATTATGATGATAAAAAAAATTAACAAATATTTTTGTTGTATAATTTTTGAATTCTAAAAATATTTAATTAATCTGAATAACTTATTTGACGTTTAGTTATCAATTCCACTTTCATGGGTGCATTTTCATAGAGAAACATTTTCTTGTCACTTTTACGATATCTCACATTAGATTTATTTTTATACTCAATTTTTCTCCCATTATTGTGTTAGTGTCATAGTAACTAGTCATTACCTTATGTTAATTTTGAGTTTTTTCAATATATTTAGTGTACTAAATTTAAATATAATTTCGAACGAATTTAAAAATATTAGCATTAAGTTTAACTAACAAAAATAATGAATTTTCAAAATCACAAAAATTATATTAGTTAAGAACATAATACATGATAAATTAAAAAATTACATTAAAATTACAAATGAGTGGATCAACTAAAAAGTGAACCATTTATTTTTATACAGTTTGACAGTAAAAATTACTTAATTTTTTTAGCTAAACTAATTCAGATTCATATCTAAAAAAATATATTATTATATAGAATTATAAAAAGATGAGAGTATAATTTGCGAATTAGCGAGAAAAATGAAATAAGACTAGTCACTATTTATAAAGTTTTGAAATAATTTTTTACCACATAAATTCTACAAAATTTCTAAATCATATCAATTGGATAAAAAATTATATAATTATTAACAACATTAAAATGTTCGTCAAATAAAATAGTACAATGATTTTTTTAAAATTATAAGTTTCTTCTACAAAATACATATTTTTTAAAAAATTGACTAAGAAAAAAAATGTAACCTGGTCCAATTAAATTGCGCCACGTGACTTGTGATCGGGCCACGTCAGAGCGGGGAGAGCGTGCAGTGGACGTTCTAACAGGTCCAAGAAATGAAGACCCCTTTACATACTTCTTCTGGGGTCCAAACAACCGAGGAGGTGACAAAACTCTTCTGTACCGACTTTTTAAAAGCAAATACGGCCCTCCCTGCTCCTTCGCTTGATCGTAAATCAGGCCTTGACTGACCGGAGGGATTTTGTGCCGGCCACCCTTCCGGTCCAACTCATTGCAATTTTATTTTTTCCTGTACTTTCTACTTTATTTATATCTTGTGTTCATGACTCGTCCGAGCCCTCTTCGCCAAATATAGTTACCGTCTTACTACTAAAAAATATGGTTGCCGTTTTGGTTTTTTTATTGGGAAATTATACTTATGTACTATGTGATTTGGCAGTTAAAAAAAGTATATTTTTTCAAATTTAGTTCATGTAGTTTTATTTTCTCAAATATTTAAATATGAGATAATTTGGATAGATATTTGACCACATGTGTGTCTATGCAGTCACCACGTTTTCCAAAACGACGTTTGACATGGATATTTTATTTTGTTTAAGTCATGATGTGTGGCATGTAGCAAATATCTAATTCAGTTTTTAATTCTGTTGGAGAACTACAATTTTTTATTTGACAAGATTCAAATTGCTTTATGAAGATGAGAAATATATCTACAATTTTTAGTTTACGATTTCTCTAAATTCAAGATGTAAGATTACATAAATAGGTTCGAAGTTAATAGTAGGCTGAGTTGCAAACATATTACGATTAGACCTATTTTAATAATCTTACATTTTTATTTTAGAGAAATCATAAGTAAAAAGTTATAGATATATGTCTCACATCGTCAATAAATTTTTTTGAATTTTATAATTTGAAAAAAATTTGGAAAATCTTAAATAAAATTTTCTAAATTTTATAATTTTGTTTGAATTATTTTTAATTTAATTTTTTTAAATAAAAAATAAAAAAACCCAAGTGACGAAAAAAAATCCGTCTGTTGGTGAAAATAGACTTTTTTTTCATCACTTGGTCACGGAAAGTGATGAGAAATTGGAAAAAATTTCAAAAATTTCCCGTGGACACCCAACTTGTAAATTTTATTTCTTGGGTATTATTTTAATCTTTTTGATGAATAATAACACTAAAATAAGTAAATAAATCCCATAGTCCGGAGATATAGGACCTTGCTCACATACAAAAAAGGAAGGGCAATTTGCCGTTTTATCTTTTCACCACTTCCTGCCAAATACGAACTAAGATGAACATTCTTTGTATCGGCCCATTTCAAAAGGCCAACGCTGACAAAACGGGCTTAGTCACATACAAAAAGCCCATATCTGGCCCAAATATAAACGCTGACCAGAAACAGGGTCAACTACATCACCACCACCAACACACTACAGTCGTCTCATTTCCAAGTAGTCTGTTCACTAATAACTGTCGAGCGATGGCGGCGATTTCATGTAACTGCAGAATCCCATCGGCCTTCGGCTTCTCCAAGTCGCCGGCGTTCCTCGGGAACGAGGACCTCCTCCTCGGCTTGCGATCCGCCAGACTCCCGGCCTACAAGACGGCGCCGTTCCGGGGAAGTATCGCGTGCCGGTCCTCCGTTGCCTCCTCTTCTCCTTTTGCTTCTTCGGTCAACGGAAAAGGTTACGGAGCTCCTTTCTTCTCCCGCGGTCTATTTTTTTCTTTATGCTTTTCGTCTTCGCCAGTTGTTTTAGCTCGAACCAACAGCTTCGCATAGGTAGGGACGTAGGGTTTTGGGATAGGACATTTTGCGGTTTCTCGCGGGTGTTAGGGTTTCCTAATCGACAGTTGAACGGATGTTTGAGGATTCATTTAAGGGTAAATTACTCTCGGGTCACTGATAGTTCACGTTTTCCGTCCTCCATTTCCTAAAAATGCAACTCTCAAGTCAAGCGCCTTGCGACGAAATCGGAAAATTTCTCTGGAAAAAAGGCACCTGAAAGGACCAAACTGTGTGGACCTGAGAGTTGCATTTTAACAAACTTGGAGGATGGAAATATGTTATTCAGAAAGTAAGGACTAAAACAGAGACATTGTTAAACACTAGGGGGTAATTTGCTCTTTATTTATCGTTTCCTAAATCGTAATGAATCAGTACTTATGTCTGGCAATGTCTACGGAAGGACTATGCTAAAAGCTGTTCATGACCTCTGTTTTGCTTCCCGCTCATTGTCGAGTAACTTTCACGAACTACACATTCAGATGCATTGTCTGGATTTCCTTCCTCGAGATTGATTGGGTGTTACTTTTGTTTCAGTGCAAGCGGGACTGAAGGACTTTCTGCATATTGATGACTTTGATAAAGACACTATTCTGAGCATCTTGAGCCGGGCTGCAGAGGTCAAGGCGTTGATCAAGTCTGGGGAGAGGACGTATCTTCCTTTCAAGGGGAAGTCCATGGCAATGATCTTCGCCAAACCTTCAATGAGAACTAGAGTTTCTTTTGAGACTGGATTTTTCTTACTTGGAGGCCATGCTCTTTATCTAGGACCTAACGATATCCAAATGGGGAAACGAGAGGAAACTCGTGATGTTGCTCGTGTTTTGTCTCGTTATAATGATATCATCATGGCACGAGTTTTTGCCCATCAGGTATGCCGGTGAGTTGCATAGGCTTTTTCAGTTATGCATCTAGTGTAAGCCATTAGCTGCATCTCCTGGATTTACATTAGTACTCAAGCTGAAGCTCGTTCTGTAAACTTGATACTTCTTCTTGATGGATTATTGAAACCATTTCTTTTGCCGAACCTCCTCTACCTGACTAAAGTCTCTGACTACTTTGGGGGACAGGACATTCTTGATCTGGCAAAATATGCAACTGTACCTGTTATTAACGGTCTGACGGATTATAACCATCCTTGCCAAATAATGGCTGATGCTCTTACTATAATTGAGCACATTGGTCAATTGGAAGGAACCAAGGTCACCTCTCTCTCAACACTTGTAGTTTTTGTACCTTCCTCGGATTGTGATTTGCTTGCATGTTTCTAACCTCCCTTGTGAAATTCAGGTTGTATACGTTGGTGATGGGAATAACATTGTGCACTCGTGGCTGCTGTTGGCGTCTGTTGTTCCGTTCCATTTTGTTTGTGCCTGTCCTAAAGGCTTTGAACCTGATGCCAAGACTGTGGAGAAGGCCCGACAGGCCGGGATTAGCAAGATTGAGATTACTAATGATCCAAAAGAAGCTGTCAGGGGAGCTGATGTGGTGTACTCCGATGTATGGGCCAGTATGGGACAAAAGGAAGAAGCGGCACACCGTCGCCAAGTTTTCCAAGGATTTCAGGTATGTTATGCTGAGGTAACCATGCCACAGTTGAATGCTCAAGTTTACTTCCTAAAGCTTAAGCTTAAGTTTAGTGTTCCAATTATTTGAAGCACCGACCTTCTATATCGAAATGCCCCTAGCCTGGAATGTTAAATCTTGATTTAGACAAACTTAATGATGCTCAAGGGTCTTTTACTAGAAGACGGCAGATCTTTCTCGGCCAATGGCAGTGCTTAGGCTATATAGTATTTACTAAATGCACCTACGGTTAGAATTTCCACACCCAACCTAAAAGTTTTAAGGCAATAGATTGGTGAATTTTCCACACAACATGTTATTATCTGTTTGCGTACATGGTAATTTACCAGCCACAATCTGATTAGCGTACTTCCTTGCAAGCATCCACCGATTATTTTGAACTATTACGCATGCTGAATTCGCGGTTGATGTGTTGTTTTATGTTTTCAACTAATGTGATAACATACTTTCCAGGTGGATGAAGAGCTTATGAAGTTGGCAGGTCCTAAAGCCTATTTCATGCACTGTCTACCAGCAGAGCGGGGCGTAGAGGTCACCGACGGCGTAATTGAGGCTCCAAACTCGATTGTATTCCCCCAGGCTGAAAACAGAATGCATGCACAAAATGCCATTATGCTTCACGCACTTGGATTGTGATCTCCCATCGACAACCCTATAATCGTCGGAACAGAACCAGCTTATGAGAAATTACGAGTTCTTCGTTCAGGATTTAGTCTTGTCTAGGCAGGCAGGTGTACTTTACACTGCCATACCCGGTGTAGTACGTTTTTGGCCGATTTTGCATTATGTTGTACTACTTCCCTAGTTACCCTCAACTTTTAATGCTTCCGAACAATTTATATGACTCAGTAAATCTACGGTATGTCTTCGATTCGGTAGAGAGACTTCAGAAATAGATTTGCATTAAGTAGGAGAAGGAATGATTACATCTAGATGCTATTGTCCATATGTAGATCTGAAAGAAATAACCGTTTTGTTGAGGACAGGGACCGTCAGACCGTCATCTCTCCTCTGCGCTGAACTTATTCCACGCCTCCTGAAGACAAGGCGACATGATAGGTTAGTAAATGGTAAGACTGATGATCGCCCGACTTCGAACTCGAATTGGGTAAAACAGTTCCAATTATTAGTCTCTCTCTCGCTCGCTAATTAGAACCAAGAGAGATGATTTGGTGGCTAACCTTTAGAAGATCAAAGACTTTCTCGCATATGTACTTCTGCTGAATGCTGGCTCCCCGTTGCTGCAGCTTATCAGGATGAACAACAAGCGTCGCCTTTCGGTATGCTTTCTTAACAGAAGCAGTTGATACGAGATCGGTTAGAGGAATTGGTTGCCAGCCACTGTCAGGCCCGAGAATCTGCATTCATGGGGAACAAAGTTGAATGCAGTTTCTGAGGGATAATTACCTCAACCAATAAGACAATCTTCCATTGATACTAAGTGAAGGCAGTTACAACGGAGATAAAATCAGTAGGGATATTCCGCGTACATATTGCAATGTGGAGAGGAGAGCACGCAAACTCCTCTCCTTGCCACTCGACCACCTCTTGACATCAACATCCAAGGTCTCTGCTAACCTCTGCAGAAAATTGGAAAAAAACAAAGTAAGAGTACAATCGGCACATCACGACCACAAGATTCTATTTCTTTCAGTCCAGTTGAAGGTTACATGTCTCTCGGCTTGCTCCCGCTGTGCAAGAAGATCGCGCATATTCTTCTCTGCAAGAGCTTTTGCCTGAAAACATGAATGACAACGTCATAAGAAGTTCAACGACTTTAAAAGAGAATCAATAAACCGAAGAACAAAGAGCATACTGCACGCTCGGCCGTCCGTTGATGCCTCTCCGATGTAGCTTTACTCCAATATGCTGATCCACTAACATCATTTGATACACCAGCTTTCTCGGCTGGATTCGAGGCTTTATGGAGGAAAAATGAAAAAAAAATCATAGGATTAGGCAAAGAAATCAGCACAAGAAGTGAATAGTTGATAAGTCATGTAGTTACGAGATGACCCACCAGTATGATGACTGGAACTTGGCTGTCTCAAGCTGCTGGAGGTAACTTTGCCATTGTGCTGGTGATCCTGCAGGAAATTCAGTTGAAGTTCAGGGGTTTCGCATTCAGCCATATAATGTAAACTCAAAACTGCATCGAAAACATACGTAGGATCTATTGTTTCTAAATTTGGCCCAATCTTCTTTTGAAACACTGGGAAACTTCTCAGCTGCAGTCTTTGCAGCTTGACTTCTTGCTATGGCGGCAGCTTTCTCAGCCAGTGCTTTTTCGAGAGCACGCTCCCTGGCCTCGGCAGTTGCTCTCTCCACTGCCGCACGTTCAGCTTTAAGTTTGGCGTCCTTGGCGGGCCTATCAGCAGCTAACTTACCATTAGCTTCTTTGGGAGCCTTCTCTGGCATCTTACTGGCTGCTGCTGTCTCCCTCTGCCGGGATTCCGCAACTGCTTTGTCTGCGGCGGCCTTTTTTGCTCTTTCTCGGGCATCGGCAAAAGCCCTTTCACGTGCTTCTTTAATGGCTCGATCCACAACAATTCTCTGCCTTTCCTTCTCTCTTAGCTCATCCTTTTCCAAGTTATGTTTATTTTGAATCCCAACTTCAGACTGTGAAACCACGTCCTTCTCTTCTGCTTTATGACGGCTGTCCTCTATATTTTCCGAGCACTGGAATTTTCTCTCTAGAGATACTTCTGTCATCCTTCCAACACCTTCAGATGAACTAAATTGCTCAGCTGCTTCTGCATGCATGTGATCGTTCATCTGTCTTTCCTCTTGAGAAGACCAAGTTGCATTATCTTCTTCTCCATGTATGAAAGCAATTTCCTCTCCATCTTCACTAGTGACATTATTCTCTTCCACGTCAGAGCTCATGATGGTTTCCGCAACTTCTCCATCAGTCCTTACAGGGTTGACACAAGTTGCCTGTGACTCTATCACCTTTCCGGATATGGTATTATTACCTTCATATTCTTCCTCGTTGCACCCAACTTCTGACTCATCAATATCCACACCGCTCTCATCTGATTCCCAAATAACTTCCTCCACATATGGTTCCCGGTCATGGACATCCAAGAGTCCTCTAAGATGTTCTTGACCCTGTTTTTGCTGGGACCAGAAATCAGTTTCAGCAGCAGACCAGAAATCAGTTTCAGCAGCAGATTCTGTGTTGTTCATGGTTTCAAGAGTTTCACTTCCATGAATTGTATTCTCGAGCTCAACAAAAACTTGGGGATGTGGGACAGCATCAAAGCCATTTTCCACCGGGACATTAGCATCTTCACCAGCTTCCCGTTCTTTGTCACTCTCTTCAGTCTCGTTGGCATATGCAGGGGACTCTATTCGCTCGGCAGTTACACTGACACCTTCTAATGTTTCCTCGTACCAGCCACCTTCTTCAGTCTCCATGAATTTCTCAATTTCGTCATGGTTGTAAATAGCATCCGCATCCGCATCTCCATCCTCATCTGTGGATTTCTGCAGCGGAACTTCCATTTCCTCCTCATCTCCATTGCTCAAACAAGTCTGTGAATGCATCCTGTCAGTTTCAGAGCTGCTCTCTAGTTTATTTTGTGTCATATCCTTCTGGCAGTCAACATGGGGTATTTGCTCACCCATGGTAACTGTTTCCTTCTTATCATGGCCCCTTATCACGTGCTCTCTCGCCATAGTATTACTTTTCTCCTCTTCATGAAGATCATTAGATCTCAACTCCATGACATTCTCTTCACAAATTTCGACAAATTTCATTTCAATGTCTTGTTCCCAATGACCATTGCTTTCTCTGTACTCATCCGCTTCAGGGCTCGAACTATCTTCCTGGTTCCCTTGGCATTCTGTGCTCTCCCATTCTCTTGGTTTTCCATTTATCAAATTGGACTCTCTCAAAACAACATCTATTCCACTATTCTCTAGATTGTGACTGCATCTCTCTGTTTCATGGTCTGTGGTTTCAACTCCACTAATAGCTTCACCCATTTCTAGCATATATTGATCGTCTCCCTGGCATTCAAGCATGTCCGTTATATCTTCTCTTTCTTCTACTTCAGGCTGCTTGCTGTCCAGTTGCACTTGTTCTTGTCCATGTTCATGACCCACATAGGGAGCCTGATCAGCTTCTCCCAGATCACGAGCATTTCTGACTTCCGATGCATGTTCTTCCTCATGTTCAAGATCTTGAGCTGACTTGAAACTATTAGTATCAAAGCTCCATTGAAAAGTCCTGGTCACTACCTCTATCTGGCTCATTAGCTTTCCCTGTTCAGAATCCTCTTCATTTACTTCTGTTTTGTTCAAACATTCTGTTACCTCCGCCGATTTCTCATCGGTTTTCATGTTCATCCGAAACCCATTTTCATGTGTGGATGGAGTCGCATTCTTCATGCTGTTTGTTACCACATGCTCGACTGCCGCCGGATCATGCTTCATTGCATCATCGGATCGTGAACCCCGTGTACTCACCCTTTCATTACCATGCGCTTCTTCACTTTTACTGTGAAGCCCTCTAGAAGCTTCAGTAGCAGAAGATTCCTTATTGACTCTCAAGGCTGGTGAAACTTGAACAATTTGTTCATGATTTGACATTCTTCCAAAGAAACTTGATACTTGCTCTTTACCATTCATTTCTTGAGCTTCCTTCACCCTTGATGAGTTTAACATTTCCCCATTTCTTCTGGCAACCTTCTTATCAACTTTGAAGCCACTGCCAAAGTTCATCTCAGCAAAGTTCACCCGACCTTCTTTCCTTCTCTCCATCAATTCTTTTGCAAATTTTATCTTACGTTGAGCCTCCTCTATGGCCTTTCTCACAGCTGAAGCCGAGGCAGCAGCAACCGAATTCGCATCCACTTCCTCATCCGAAAAAGACGGTGAAAGATTACCTGGTTTATTCTCAGGCATATTGCGCCTAGAAGCACTGCCAGAATCGCGAGCACTTGATACTGCGCTTGAAGGTGACCGAACTCCTGAAGATTGCGTTGCACCACCAATCTCAAACGCATCAAACATGTCTTTCGACATGGATCCATTTCGACCAGATCTTCTCCGGCCATAACTCTGAGATGCCTCATTGGCAGCCACTGTCGGTTGTGGACCCGAAACAGCTCTCCTGGAGAGCTTCGGTATCCTTGGAAGCTCCCCGGCATTCTCGTCAAAATGTGCATCATTTACGACTGAACGAGAATAACCGTTGACAACATGCAGCTCAGCCACAGGCACAGTCCTACTCTCCCCGTATTGGCTCCCTGGATCAGTCCTATTATAGGAAACATTGAACTCCTTCACGCCGGCTAAAGGCTGCTGTTCTGGTGGCCCCTGCATCGACTCTTGCTTCTCTTCTGAAAAACTAAACCGCCTTGACCTACCACGAGACCGCGTCCTTGTCTTAGCTGGATTAGTCCTACACCAGTTCACAAAATTGCATAAGGAACAACAATAAAGCGACGGTTATCCTCTTATTCCTCGTAGCCATACAAACGCCGCCGTTTTGTTACTTAGATCAACTAAGTAGAGTTATTATAATTTAATTCGAGTTCGAATTCGATTCCCTTAAAATCTAATTGAAAAACGGTTACTAGGCAGTAGTACCGTGTATTATTAGGCTTAGGAGGAAGCAGGTCCTCGAAAGGGACACCGAAATCCGTGGATTCCGCCAAGCCGCCGAAGATCTTGGAGTAGTCCACCGACCTCGAGCTCCGTCCACCGCCGGAAGCCGACTCGAACGGCTCCGGAATATCCAGGACCGGAATCGAGCAGCCGGTTGACCCGCTCCGGAATATCTCGGCGTAGTCGCTGTCATCCACAACCGCCCCGGACGACCGAAGCTTCCCAGAACGACCGGTCACGAACACCCCGTCGTACGGGTGCGTCTTGGCCGGGGCCATTAGCTTCTTCGAGAACGGCGTCGCTTGGATTGGTTTCTCGTACTCCATTTCCTCTTCTTGCTTTGACCTTCTCGTTGACCGTTTACTTACGCGCTTATCTTGTGATAGGTCGGTGGGAGTGGCTCTCTCTCTCTCTCTTTCTTTCTTTCCTCCCTCTCCGTGTAGGAAATTTCTCGGGCCTTGCTGACGTCAGACGGAGAGAAGGAGTTGAGAAAGAGTAGAGGAAGGAGCCGAGGAGGAGGAGGAGACCGAGAAATTGAAATTGTTTCGGTGGCCGATGATGAAGGAAACAATTACGAGTGAAAATGAAAAGAAAAATTCAAAATTATATGTGTGGGGACCATAGATTCTCGCTTGTAGGGCCCTCGTAATCCGGTCAAATCATGCTTGGGGTAAAAGATTAGATTGTATATAAAATTTAATTCAAAATTAAATTACAAAATTTTGGATTTTATATAAATTTTAAGTACCATAATAGAGTAAATTGATTCTATCTATATACATAATTGTATTGGCACGAACAAAAATTCAGCTCGACGAATTTTATTATGTGGTTATTTCTTTTAGTATATTTTATAAAAAAATATAATGACATATACATCGTACTTAATATACTATTCTTAATAAACAGTATTGCGATTGTCTGTCCTATTAAAATTCTACCATACAAAAATTCAGTAAGAAAAAATTGTGATAGAGAAAAAGTATCTCGATAAAAAAAATTATCCTAACATTAGATATAGCAAAAACAATATTGCACAATAAACTAGATCGAAAAAAGCAAAATAATATAGTACCATAAATAAAACAAAAAGAGCAGACGTGATTATCATCACTAATGTTAGTTAAAACAACTTATCAAAAACTGTTTAGTTAAAACAACCTTGCATCAAGTTTCAAACTACCTGAATTGACATTTTTGTTGAAGTCAAGGATTCAAGAGGATTTGAATGTTGCAAATTGGCCTATGAGTTGTTTTCAAACGTATTTAATGTTGTTTGTCACTGTTTAGGTAATGGAATTTATAATAGCAAGCATGCCTTGCGATTCAAATAACTGCTAGATCTTGTTGGACGCTGTATTATATTCGCATTTATTGTGGTCCGCGCCTCTGATATACATCATTGCAACAAGTCAACAATCCCTCCGAAGAAAATTGTGCAACGGGCGAACAATCTATAATTTTCTGTAAATATAGGTAGAACTTTGATCATACAGTATAGAGCAAATTGCCCTCAGGTTCCCTGTCCTTTGCTAAAATTACTATTTTCGTCCCTCCTGTTTCAGAAAAGAGACTTTAGTCCCCCACCTTTGCTTTTTTATCACTCTGAGGTCCCTGGTTCCGGTTTCGGGAAAGTTTTCCGGTAACCAGAGACCTAAATGACTTTTTTGCCCTCGTTTAAAAATTAAAAAAACTCATATCTCCTGGATTTACGATTTTGCCCCTCCCAAATAATCCCCTCCCCTTCTCTTTCTTTCTCTCTCTCTCCTCGATGATGAGCCGAAGCTCCTCCACCGTCGTTCCCTCACCAGACCTCGCCGGATCAGTTCCTCCGCCAGGATCGACCTCTTCCTCGCATTCATCGGTCTCCAAAGCAACTAGCGCACTGGAACCATTCAAACTAAAGAAAGCCAAAATAATTGTGGATCACTGCCCCCCACCTCCCGGGAAAACCAAACGACCACCGCCCTCCACCTACCGGGAAAACCAAACGACCACCGCCCTCGAGAAAACCCAAACGACCCCTTCGGGAAAACCCAAACGACCACCGCCCTCGAGAAAACCCAAACGACCCCCTTCGGGAAAACCCAAACGACCACCGCCCCCCACCTCACGGCAAAAACAAACGACCACCCTTCGGGAAAACACAAACAACCACCGCCCCCCACCTCTCGGCAAAACCCAAACAACCAGCAACTTGTTATCACGAAATTTAAATTCAACCCGAGGTCGAGCTCAAGTACGTATGATCCTTTCCTCTTCCTTACTTTTTATCACGAAAGGAGAAGTCGAACGGAGAAGCTGATGGCGAGGGAGCAGGGCGGAGCGACGGAATCAGGGCGGAGCAAGATCTATTTTTTTAATTTTTGAAGCAAGGGCAAAAAAGTCATTTAGGTCTCTGGTTACCAGAAAACTTTCCCGAAACCGGAACCAGGGACCTCAGAGTGATAAAAAAGCAAAGGTGGAGGACTAAAGTCTCTTTTCCGAAACAGGAGGGACGAAAATAGTAATTTTAGCAAAGGACAGGGACCTGAGGGCAGTTTGCTCTACAGTATATTATAAATTAGATTTTTTGATTCATAATTTTTCGATATTTAAATACTTTTTAAGTTGAACACTTCATTAAATTTTAATAATTCGTTTATATATATTATAAATTACGAGATTGATCTAATAAGATTTTGAGATAATTCATATTAATTCTGCTTAGAATTTCTAATTGAACTTGATAGACATCCAAATACTAATCGCAACGCACCGCATCATAAGAGCAAAACTCTACCTAGACAAGAAAAACACGAATGAGATGACTTCAAACTTTGGAAGTTATTCGATGAATCTGGAGCTGTCACCTGAAACCAAAACTATTACCGGTGGAGCTCGAGGGATGTTTCCTGTTTTGTCGTCGCCGTATACGATACTCCGACTCTCTTGTTCGTAAATTACTCGTGCGATCGGATTTTACCGTTAATTACAATAATTTTGTATTTTAAGAAAACGGTAAAATTTGGGTTCATCTTTTGTGAGAGGATTTGTATCTTTGTCGCTTGACTTTTTCCCCAAAGAACCAAATTTGATACCTATCTCTGTGTTGTTTTGTGACATGAAAAAATTTGAAACTGGAATAATTGTGATTAAATTTTTTGTTTTCATGTAAAACTACACCATAATTTGAAATTTAGACATCTCTTAAATCATTTATGTCGAATGTCTTTAGTTACATTTTTTATTTTTCAATATTTTAAACACTGATAATTTGATAACGCACAATCAAAAACTCAACCTTAATTTCACCAATAAAAAACATAAAAACTAATATTACTACATTCTTTTACAGTTTATGTTATTAATTTTAACAAGTCAGCTTTTATATGTGTCCATGTGACTGAAAGTTGCAAGACAAGACCTGTTATTGTATCATCCTAGCGTCAATCAATTTGAACTCTTTTGCCTCCAAACCTTGGCTCACATGGGACACCTCGGAAAGAACTCGACCTCGCCAGTACTGCAAGGCCCGCCACTTATAATTTCTGAATATAATATATATATATATATATATATATATATATATATAT
The DNA here is from genome assembly GCA_012979155.1 of Hypericum perforatum. NCBI lineage: Eukaryota > Viridiplantae > Streptophyta > Magnoliopsida > Malpighiales > Hypericaceae > Hypericum > Hypericum perforatum. The sequence continues at coordinate 22,342 of SOPF01027910.1, forward strand.
ATATATGCATGCTTGGTGCAATTGGTTACAAAGGTAACCAATATTTTAAGTTTAAGTTTTCATATATTTAGAAAACTTTGTTATTTTTTGAATGTTATACGTAATTTAAATTTGAATTAATAAATCCGAATAGATATACAAAACGGTGTTAGAGCTACGTGTTTTGTATTATCAGCTGGTTATATATTTTTCTGAAGGTATTTGCTTATAAAAGCTGGAGAGCAAGAACATTTATTTCCAGCTTCTCTAACAAGTGCTTTTGCTTTGTCGAAGATTCCAATTAAAGTTAAAAGTATATCAATTTATTGCGCGGCAAGTACTGGATTTGATTTGTAAACAACCAAAGCGATATACCCAATCAATTTTCAATTATCAGTCTCTTTTAGCCTTTTGTCTACCTCTAAAGATACCTATCAAGAATAATCAGTTTCTTTTTGTCTGCTATAATATTAATTCCAGAATCTTAATTTTTTTCTAAGTAGGGTCAAATTTATTTTTTGGGTACAGAGAGAAAAATTTATGTAACTATTTTATATATGTTTTCGACTCCAATATTTAGATACAATTAATCATTATTCTGGAATTCATAATTCGATCAGTAGTTTAACCAATCGGACTAGCAAGAGACCCTAGACTCCCCATGTGACGTGGATGTGACCCGTGTTTTATTTGGGCCGAACCCAAATATCCTCCTTATCAGGACAAGCCCAACACCTAAAAGCCCCATAAAACAAAGCTCTTCGAAACGACACCGAATCAACGGTCTCCTTGCTGCGCTCTAATCGTCTAACCTAGGCAACAAGCCAGACTCAAGTCAAGCTTGAGCCAAAAAAAAACGAAAAAAACAAAGCACACACACTCTCTCTCTCTCTCTCTCTCTCTCTCTCTCTCTCTCTCTCTGTTCTCTCTCCCTCTCCGGTCAAAGCCTCGTCGTTTTGGTGGTGGAAACAGAAAGAAAAAGGCGGGAGGCGGAGAAGAGATTGAGAAGATGTTCAGGAATCAGTATGATACGGACGTGACGACGTGGAGCCCGGCGGGGAGGCTGTTCCAGGTGGAGTACGCTATGGAGGCGGTTAAGCAGGGCTCCGCCGCGATCGGCCTTAGATCCAAAAGCCACGTGGTCCTCGCCTGCGTTAACAAGTCCAACTCCGAGCTCTCCTCCCACCAGAAAAAGATCTTCAAGGCCGACGACCACATCGGCGTTGCCATCGCTGGCCTCACAGCCGACGGCCGCGTTCTCTCCCGCTACATGAGATCTGAGTGCATTAACTACTCTTACACCTATGAGTCCCCCCTCCCCGTCGGCCGGCTCGTCGTCCAGCTCGCCGACAAGGCTCAGGTTCTTCCCCCGATTATTTGCCCTAATTTCTCAATTCGGATTAGTTTTTATGTGGACTGGAATTGCCTGCTTTGGCTACCGGAGTTCTCGGAGCTAAGGTTTTTCGAGGGATTTTTAGGTTTCGTTAGAAATTATGCAATTAGGTTAGGATCACAGATATAGAATCTTTAGCGATCCAATGGTTGGTAATGTGGTTGTGGAAGACGATACTTGTTTGTAAACTTCCTACACTTGTGGAAGGGAAGAGGACGAAGTGAATGAACTGATAGTGGCATGCTAAGTTTTTTAGATAGATTCCTAGTGTGTGCTTGATAAGTCGTGAATTATGTTTCGGCAAGCATAGGAACCTGTTTGATGAGTACATGCCATCTTCGGTATTTATATCCTTTTTTCTTCTTAAAATATCGATTGTTCTGTTCTTAGCTGCTTTAGGGTCGATAAAATTGTTAGGCTTCTAGGGCATCAGTTCTTGCCCTATCATGGAGGAAGAAAGCAAGATATTATAATATTTTGTCTCCCCTCCTTATTAAAGGTGCATGAAAGTGTTCTGTGCTTGTAGCTCAATCAGGTGGTCTCATTTTTATACATCTTGGGATTGCCTTGTGGCCAGAAATTAGTTCTAGTGGGCTGGTTCAATTCATAACAGTTATCTTGGGGCTTGATGTTGTTTCTGTGCTCATCCACTAGTCAGCATGGCACAGAATGTGCAAATAAGATCCCTGCTGCTTTCAAGTTTCGACTCAATCCTAACAAAAACATCCAATGATTCAAGATATTTTTCTTTTGGTGAATTTTCATTGGCGGAGAACCAGCATTTTGTATGTTGTTATTGTGCTCGTTGGTAACATGCTTGAGTTTCAGGTCTGCACACAGCGATCATGGAAACGTCCATATGGGGTTGGTCTACTGGTTGCTGGTTTAGATGAATCTGGAGCGCACCTGTACTATAACTGCCCTAGTGGGAACTACTTTGAGTATCAGGCTTTTGCAATTGGTTCACGCTCACAAGCTGCAAAGACATACTTGGAACGCAGGTTTGAGGGCTTTACAGACTCGTCGCGCGATGATTTGGTCAAGGATGCTCTTCTTGCCATAAGGGAAACATTGCAAGGGGAGACACTCAAAAGCACCGTCTGCACAGTTGCTGTCGTTGGAGTTGATGAGCCATTTCATATTCTCGATCAAGAAACTGTCCAAAAGTTGATTGATGCATTTGAAATTGTTGTGGAGGCTGAAGCTCCCGCAGAAGAACCAGATGCTGGTGCCGAGCTCAGTGATGCAACTCCTTCTGAGGCAGCTGATGCCGGTGCTGGTCAAGGTGGTGCTGCTGACCAGGGTGCGGCGCCAATGGACATCTGAATACGATGACACAACTTTGCTTAACAGCGCTGGTAGCTTGTATCCGTTTGCGGATTAGTCGATGACTGTGGGCACCCGGGTGAGCAATGCTTGTGTTGGATTTCTTTTTCTTGTATACTTTATTTTCAGAGAGAAGGTGCTGGCAGTGACAATCTCAAAGTCAATCTCTGAAAGGGTGTTCACAACTTATCGTTGGATGCTGAGAGGGTCATTGAACGCTTGGAAGTATATACCAATGGGTCGGGAAGTCTTAATTAAATTGTTCGAATATTATCATGTAGTTTAAAAAAATTGAGCATTTGGTGATCGGTATTTCGAACCTACATCTCTACTTCAATTTGGTTCACAACCGAAGGAAAGAAAAAAGAAATAGTTGTAAAACTTACAAACGGCAAAAAAATAAAGTTCACGTAGTTTGATGATCTCAAAATCAAAATTGGTACCATCATAAGTAAGATAGCAATAGATTTTACCTCTTTTTCTAGAGTTGGAAGTTTAAACATTACTTTTTGCGAATTGCGAATAGAGAAAAACTTTGTTTGGAGGAAAACAAAACACAATCATTTAAAACCTCGAAAATTTAAGTCTAATGGACTAATCTTAATATTAAAAAAAATCAAAATTGGTACAAGACTTCTAAAAAGTTCTCAACATTCTAATTGCACTCGAGGGAAACTAAAAATTTAAGTATACAAGCTAAATTAGTTCTGTAACTAATTATCAGGGTTTTAAAAAATGACCTTGGGGTTGATCCAGATTTAGGTCCGACCCTAGATCAACTGGTTTGACTAGCCTAACCACCAGTTGGACCAAAACTATTTTTTCTTCATATTTTAATGTAATTTTTTTCAAATATAGATAAGTATATAGGAAAATAATCTACAAATTTTACGAAAAATATATAAAAATATCAAATTTTCGATCGAACTGCCCAGTCTATCCCAATTTTCTGGGAAAATCGCCCGGTTCAACTAGAAATTGGGCAATTCACAAGGTTAACATTTTCCTGGTCCAATCCGGAACATTCTGGGTCACAATTCGTGGTCCAACTAGTCGAACCACCAGTCGGACTGCATTTTTTAAAGCCTTGCTAATTATAGACCATATAAATTTGCACTTGGATTTGTTTTACAGAATTATTCTACTGACATCTAATTTCGAACCAAAACAAGAATCATTTCGGTATTTGCAATACTCCAAAACTTTAACGTAATTCCCGGTTACATCACTCGTGACAAATCTGAGTTGAGCTCCACATAAAGGCGCAGGTTCGTAACGAAAACTAGCAACAATGGCTGCCTCTTAGACGACATGCTAAGCGAATCCTTATGAATTATAAATGATAGGGGTTGAAATATGACAAGCAGTGCTAGTTGCGAAACTCGGGAACGGGGAGGCCCTTCATCTGCAAGTGCTTGTACGCCCATTGCCAGTTCTCGGCAGCCACCTCGCCCCCGAGCGAGCGGATGACAGACCCGCCACTGCATGTTCCGACATGGCAGCATTCTTCCAAAGACAATCCCTTTGCTAGTCCGTATAAAAACCCGCTAGCAAATAGGTCTCCCGCTCCGGTGGCGTCGACAGCTTTGGACTCACCAATTGCTGGAACTCGAACGATCTGGGGAGTTACGATCATCTCATCAACAAAATTAAGGTATAAAAGTAGGTTAATGACTCAGATGCCAAATATTAGGCCAAATTATACGAGACAACCAAGTCATAGGCCACTCAATATAATTGGGGAATCAGAGGTGCTACTGACCTCCTTCCCATGCTTTGCCATGCATCCATTAGCACCTAGCGTCACGACGGTCCACCGGCAATATTTGGACAAGAAATCCAGAGCAGCCTCAGGGTTGGACTTTAGTTCACCCCTAACAAAAAAGGATATCAGGACAATCAGCAGCGAGTACAGGAGGCTCTTAGACAAAAAGTTTAAAATGTCTACTACAGTTTGTCCCGGATATTCTTCATGAGATTGGTAATGCAAGGTCATACTTACTGCAGTAATTCAGCTGCTTCATCTTCATTTGCAAAGCAAAGGTCTATATTCCCTGATTCCAACAATTGCAACAGGGGTTCTCTGAAGTTCCGAACCATCTAGCCAAGACAAAAGGCACGACGTTAATAAATCTCACGGGAGAAAGATCTTGGCTTGAAGTGCAACTCAAAGAGAGATGGCATAATATATCAAACATGACCAGATATCAACCGAAAATGAATGCATATCCAGGGATAGCCCTCACGATTGGGATGTTCTGCCTCATTCTATCAATATGAATGTGTAAATAAAAAAAAACATGTACCTCAAAGCTGGCCAAGTCCAACGAAATAGAAAGACCTTCTGCCTTTGCAATTTGGATAGCTGCTTGAATAACTTCAAAATTAAACGGCGCATATCTCATCACCAACCACTGTGCAGAAATTTTTTATCAGTTGTTCTCGTAAAATATGGGAGTAAATATATCTGAACGATTTTTTAATGAACAACATAACTACAATTTGGTCCAGTGAGTGGATTCTAACCTTGGAATCTTTGAAATCCTCCATTGTCAAATCCTCTGGCTGGAAAGAAAAAGGAAGAGATTTTGAGAAGGGCTGTTTATTGAAGATCACGGCAATTGTTGTTAAGGGTGCTTAGAAACGGAGAACTAAAGAAAATGAACCTGAATTTTGACAGCACTTGAGAGACAAGGTCGCATTGTGCGGTTGCCCGATTCATCGACCAAGCAAACGCACTGTATCAACAACAACCATCAAAGTGTTGAAATTTGCGGATCCTGAAGCTTGCATCAATTAAGACAACATCGGTTATAAATTCATTCCATCACCATGGCGACGAAAATCACCTGACCGGTGGAGCCCTTCTTCAGTCTCAATCTCGAAAGGTTCACTCCATTAAAGCTCATGTTACTCACAAAGAATCTACCTTGCTCATCATCCCCATACGCACCGACAATCCCGCAACGGATTCCAAATCCCGCACTCAGTCCTCGGATGGTGTTGGCTACGCTACCACCAGCCAGTGTCTTAACAGGAGATGTCCCATTAGGGGAAGCAAGTACATGAGTCTTGACCTCTCGGAGAATATGTTCAAGCTCCTCAATTGCAACCTACCAGCCCCAAGCAAACACAGATCAAACGCAAAATAGCATGCCTAGAATCTTGATTATCACGACCAACACAGACCAACGTGAGCTTTTTCCAGCGTGCTTCCCAGGTCACTCATCCTAAGACTACTCAAGGTCAAGCGCATTTAACCTTGAACGTCTCAGATAGTACTAATCAAATCATTTAAGCCTTTTAAGACAAAAAACTTCATTTGCAAGGGGTATCACACAAGTTTTGTCTGAAATAGATACACAAAAGACCATAAAGATCACCAAGTCAACATCAAGAAACCAGCTTTTTCCTAAGCTCAAAGTATCAAAACAGCTTAAACTCTCCTCTTTAACCAAAATTCACAAGTACCCACCAAGAAACAAGACCCGGGAAGCCAAGAGATGCAAACTTTAAAGCACTATTATGGATGAAACCGGAGAGACCCAAGAGAATAAGAACGTACAGGAACAGAGCCGCCACGGTCGCCGGGAATTTGATCTAGGATGGACCTATCGACGCGCGCCACGTGGTCGACGAGGGCCGCCGGCTGGAACCCCAGAATGAGAGGCCTTGGACTTGGAGGCGACGTGGCATTGTCTCCGTTCCCGGACAAGGCTTCGGCTCCCATTCTTTCTCTCTCTTTCTCTCTTTGGGTTGCCTTCGCCTTTGGCCGTTTAGGATGTTGTGGGTTTAGTCCTATTTATCGACGGCGAATTAGAGAATGCTTCATAATTTATTTTAGGTAAAGTTTTTCAGTGTCCACTGTCCAGACCTTTTCCACATTATTTGAGACATGTCTTATCAATTTTTGATTAAAAAAATGTTATGGCCAACTACACACTTTTTTTAGAAAATAAGGGACCACCAACCATCTTGTAATTGCTCGAAAAAATGTAATTAATACAATCTATTTTAAATTGGATCAATTAGCTCCTTACATTCTCTTAAAACTAAGACAATTAAGTATTAACTCTTTAATGTCAATTTTTTGATTACCAGAGACAAGTCATAATATGCCACGTCACTGGATAGGCCATGTCATCTTGTAACAAAAAATTAAAAGTTAATAACTATACCATTTTTGTATCGCTCTCATTGTTTTGGCTTATCTAGATCATCCCCTATTCTCGTCCGGATCTCTTCAAACAACAAACCTAACCATGTACATCTGAAGAAGAGGAAAGCAATCCATCTTCCACAATTTATTTTAAAGTTTACACATCTTTATAAGATTATCACAATGATTTGATAAAAATTTGGTTTTGTCACAATCATAATTTTTTCTTCCTCGTTCCCTAAAAACGGAGTTATTTTTTTTTTCTTGTTAGATAAATCACATGCATAACCTATGTAATGAAATTGTGTTCATCAATGTGGTCTTGAATATACTCATTCTGATTAGTATCCTTTCTGAAGTGATCACGGCGCTCCGATCTAGGAAAAGAAGAACGACATTGGGTGGTGGTAATAATTTTCTGAGTTTATTAAAAAACTGTATAATTATAATATTATGGGAAATTACGGTCTGATTACAAAATAATGTGGTCACCGAAAATTGACGAGAAAGAGTTAATTGTCTTGTTTGCCAGATTATAGAAGCCCAATTAGTTCAATTTAAAGTAGAGGGTGTTAATTATTTTTGTTGAACAAAGTACAAAGTGGTAAATGATCTTTGTTTCTATTTTTTTTTATTAACAAGAAAGACATTCTAAATAAGGTTAAAGACATCCTAAAAATAGGGTTAAAGACAACATGATTACTAATTTTTCATACTTCTAGTAAAAAATCTCTAATTTTTGTTTGTCCCTCTATGTTAATTGACATATCCAGTAACTTACAATTGCATGAATATTCTAAATTCTAAAGTATCTAAATATTTAACTTTTTATTCTTTTGCTCGTCCTCTCTAATTCTTTCTATTCTACCTCCTCTTTTTTTCTCTTGCAAGGAGCTGTGAGATTCGTTGAGCCGTTGCCACAATACTATCACGCCACCATTTATGTCTTGCAACTTGATCTTGCATACTTCGGCTGCAAGACCTGATTACTCTAACAGGTTGTGTTTTATCTTCCACAAAGTTTCACGATGGGTCGAGCTCTTCTCGCAATCCTGAAAAATGTCAAGTTTATAAACCAAAATCTAATTACGATTATAAAAAATTAGTTTAACTAAATAGACCTTATATAACGAAAAAATTGTAGTACACACGACTCTGACATGTGTACGTGTGCACATGATTCATGACTGTCGTCGCATCACGTGCACAAAACAGATCTGACGGCTTAGATATTTCGTCTCAATTGACAGTTCAGATTGCCCTAGATCGTTAGTCGAAATTAGTTGTGCACGCGATTCGACAATCCGAATTGCTTGCACACGTACATATGATAATTGTTACTTCTTTTATATTCACCATCCACCTGTAATTCAATACCCATGTTAATAAGTTGCATATTATATGTAGGCTAGAGGAGGCCCCTGTGCCCTACCCGTGAAGATTCGGGTCAAGACCCCTTTCCCAATTCCCACCACCACTCACGCCGGATTTGATGCGCCTCTCCTTTCACTTTTGTCATGTTCAATCATTTGGTAATTCTTTGAGATTCTTTTTCAATCTCTGGGAAATGTTACGCAGTGTTGATTTCCCCCACAAAAAATAGTATTGCGTTTGTTAAAAAAAGATAACAGTATATAAAACACCGACTTGCTGTGGGAATCCACATTTTCAGGATTCTATTTGGACTCTAGCTTTGGCCTTTGGGGTTCTTTGGGCGTCACACGGTCTAGTCACATTGATATCTTTTCCAAAACATCACTTTGATTTTTTTAAATCTCACTTTTTCTTAAGCATGCCAAAACAACAGTGTTTTTTTTTACAAAAAAAATTTAAAGAAGATAAGAGACTCATGCTTGTTAGTTTGGATTGCTAGTCATAGATTTCGAGTTCCGATTTTATATTGTATGGGTATGTATAGCACGGTAATGTCAATCTACAATTAGGGACACACTGATCATTTATACGGTCTTGGATACATTACTGATATAATGGTTTGGAATGATTCATTCAATGGATTTTTTTATTTTATACAGTAGATCGTTCTATTTTTTTTCCATGCCAGAATGTTCTACGGGTGTGGCCATTGATTGCCACCAACGCGGAAGATCTTGCGATGGTTATGAAAGTCAAAAATTAGCTTCGCAAAGCCATTTCATCCCCAAATTATCAAAAAATATCTATAACTAGCGATTGTTGTGATTCAATAATTTGTTATATTGTGATTCATTCATTTGATCTGTTGTAATTCATTTATTTGGCATGTAGTTCATTCATTTGATATATTGTAATTCACTAATTTTCACTAGTGATATTTTGCAGTGTTTTGCAGTGTTGTTATTCAATTGTTTGTAATATTGTGATCAATGATGTAATTCAGTGGTTTATTATAATGTTATTCAATGGTTTGCTATGATGTGATTGAATAATTTGGTCTATTGTGATTCAATAATTTGATTTGCTATGATTCAATGGTCTAGTCTTTTGTGATTCATTCATTTGATCTCTTGTGATTTAATTATTTGCTATGATCTTATGATTCAATAGTTTAGTCTATTGTGAGTTAATAATTTATTTTGCTGTGATTTAATGATTTGGTCAATTGTGATTCAATGATTTTATCTGATACAACAATCAATTCTATCAAACCATTATAAAAGACAAAATTCATTTATCAAAGAAGACCCCAATTTAGACGACCCCTAGCTGGAAACAACCTCTATGAAACTAGAATAACAACACCAAAATTCCATCACTTTAACTTAAAAATTATAATAAAGCTATAACTATTGAGAATAGGTAGCTCAGTCCAATGTCCCTCGATAGAATGATGACTTTAACTTCCAACCCAATACCGTCATCTCCCAATATTCATCCATTGATGAAACAACGTCGTCCCCGACATTTTCACCTTCCCGCTCAGCTTCGTGAAGGTAAGAAATCATTGTCATTGTCTTGTCAGACCCGAGCTCCCACACCGGAATTAGCGTCTCCCTAGTTGTCTTTCCCCAATGTTGATGAAGGGACTCACTGTGGATCTATGCTCATTGAGCATCACTCGCTCATCGTCAGATCTCTGGAGAAGGATTGAGAGGAGAGAAGCAATAAAGAGATAAATGAGAGAGAGAGAGAGAGAGAACGTGAAGGAGAAAAATGGAGAGAGACCAAAAAGACTAAAATATGGTGCCTTTAATATTGATTGTCAGATTAGTTTTTTTTAGTAAACCCTGATCCAATAGCTTAACTTGACTTCAGAATAGTCTTGATGTATTTTACATATCGAAGACCAAATTCACTCACATAGCTTCCCTGTTCCTACCTATTTTAACACAAAATTGTGCCTATTTAGTTTGGACCGTGAGAAGTGACGCTCCTACAAACTTTATGTTCACGTACAAAAGAAACTCAATGGTCATTGGTTATCACTTGCCATTGGAACATTTGGTCCTATATAGCACAATTCAAATTCCAACCAAAAAATAACCCAAGAAACCCATGTTCATCTTCGATATGGCGATACATCTATTTAATTTTTAATTTTTAATTATTAATTTTGAGATAAGAGACGAGAATGCGAGATCGATACATATATAATAATAATGAAGAATGATAGCGGATGCATAATGTTATTACAATCATTCGCCCTAGAGAACCTTCCACCTCAGTCTCAGTCTCAGTCTCAGTGGATGGACGGTAGCTTTTGTCGGCTCTAGCCGTATACTTCCACCTCCACTTGGAAAATTAAATATAAACAAACTCAATATCTCAAAATCAATTAAAATATTTCATCCAAGTGCGGTTGACGGTAGTAATCAATTATATTAGATGGACTTCTTACCAAAAAAAAAATATATTAGATGGACTAGGAGAGTAGCGATGAGCTAGGCTTTTAAGTGGGCCTATTGCCAATATGGATATTAAAGTTGGCTTTTTGGGCCCATGGCCATGACCAACCTCTAGAGTCTTGACATTATTTATTGGTGACGTTATTTATAGGAATTTGAATTGGTACAGAATGTATAAATCAATCTGTATAATATGAAATTTAGGTTGAATCGTGTTTTTTTTTTCCACGATACTAAGTTTCTTAACATAATATCGGAATGTGCTTTTTAATATTTTTTATTTTTCTAAAAATGACATTTTCTTCATGTGATAACTGTCTCATATAAAATTTTTTATTTTGATCTCGTAATTTTTGGATTTTTGTGAGAAAGAAACTCCAACATATACATTTTCATGTTTTTATTTATTTTTCAAAGAATGACATTTGTTTGGTGTGATACTGATTCGTGTATTTTTTTTTTTTTACTTTGATCCCATGTTTTTTAGATTTTTGCAAAACAAAAAAAATCGGACATGTATATTTTTTATATTTTTTTTCTTCTAAAAATAACACTTTCTTCATGTGATACTGTCTCGTGTGGACTTCTTAAAAAAAGTCCATCCGCAAAGTTAGAAGAAAAAAAACTATTCCGGATCCAATCCATCTCTTGTTTATAGTTGCACTTTCCCTACAAAAAGTTATAGTTGCACTAAATCATGTGGCCCCTAACAAAATCTCAAAAGTCTGAAGCGGGGTTCACAACTCTACCCGAAACTTTCGGGCATTATTAAATAAGAAAATGCAAATTTCCTTCAAATCAATCTCAATTGCTGAATTTTGAAACGGTACCTAAGTTAAGAATATCAGTTCTCTTTCGCGGCTTTCTCTGGGAGAGTGAGTTCCGGGGAAGGTTCGCGAACGCCGGCCAGCAGTGAGTCATAGTCATCTTGATGAGCAAGCTTCTTGTTCAGCACCTTCTTAAACTCAACCTCATCCAACGGCTTGGAATTTTCGGTCGCATGAGCCTGTGCAAGATCGGAGTAACTGGCAGCTGACTTGGGAATAAAAGCTATCTCGTCATCTGTCAGCTTTCTCAGAAACTTCGCCGGATTTCCTCCCCATAGCTGTATGAGGAAAAACCCAAAAACTAGGTTAACACCTCGACTGAACGTTGTCCGATAGAGAACGGAGGTTATATGTGCGACTAAACTAAATCCCGAGCCATCCTAAACATTCTGAGGGGTGATTCCTACGAAAGAAACCCACAACCAAGTCTTTACGTGAGAGAGAGGAGGCAGAGGTACCTCTCCGGTGGGGATCTTTGTGTTCTGTCTCACAAGGGATCCAGCAGCAACCATAGACTGTTTCTCAACCACAACACCGTCAAGAAGTGTTGCTCCCATGCCAATGAAAGCTTCATCCTTGACGGTGCAGCCGTGTAAAACAGCACTGTGACCTGCACAGTTTGGATCAGGGATACGCATCAATTGGAATTAAGAGGGCAAGCATCGTCTAAGCACAGAAATGAGTGTGTTACCCACCTACGGTAACATTATCGCCGATTGTTGTTGGTAGAACCTTCCCACTCAGATTGGATTTCGCTACATGTACAAGGGAATGGTCCTGGATGTTAGTCCCACTTCCAATGCTGACGCTGTTCACATCTCCTGTTTATAGAAACTTCAAATTCAGATAATAGGAAACCCGCGTGGCAAAATTCCACATATTCATTTAAAAGTACTACACACGACAAAAAAGTTCCGCCAACTAAAGTTGGACGACGGGCCACAAGTCTTGTTAGAGTAGTTGACTCTAATACCATATAGGAATTTTTCCATATCCTACGCAAGAAGACATTAAGGCGGTCAAGTAGATGGATCATCCACTTTTACAAACAGACTCAAGAACCG
>SOPF01027910.1:39931-51124 GCA_012979155.1 Hypericum perforatum
AACCGAAATGAGATTCTCTCCAACAACACTTTCAGTGAAGTGCAGAGAAACAAAGGCAACACAAAATTGTATCATTCTTGATTTTATACATTACCATTGCGCTCCATCATTCAACCACTAACGCGCAGAGCGACCAATACGAGGATCAAAGACATTACCATTGCGCTCCATCATTCAACCACTAACACGCAGTGCGACCAATACGAGGATCAAAGAGAGGGCAAACTCACCTCTCAGAACACAGCCGTACCAAATAGACGATCCCTTCCCAACGCGGACATCCCCGACAATGGAAGCACTGGGAGCAACAAACGCCTCCTTATCCACCGCTGGGGCTTTGTCGAACACGTTCATCAGAGGCCGGTGCCTAGACACTGTCCAAAACACAAAACCACTCACTAAAGACACACAACACAGTTCCTATAACAAAAAAAAAAATCGCCAGAACCAAACCCTAACCGAACCTAAAAAAAGATCTATATTTGGTCGGAAATAAGGAGAAAGGGTTCTTACGGCGTTCGTGGAAGAAGTTGTTGCCTTGGAGGCGGCAACCGAGGCGATCTAGGGCTTGGCCGGTTTCCCGGATCCAGAAGCCCACCGCGTAAAATGCTCTTCCCATCGTCCCCATCTCCTAATTTAATTAATAATTAATAATTAATTGATTAATTCCCGATTTCAGCTTCCCCACTTGAAAGAGGGAAGCAGGGCCTGACACTGCGAGCGTGTGTATACGAGGGAGGGGTAGAGGCTGGTAAATAGACCCGATCTTCGGGGACGAAATGGGTATTTTGCCCTCAGCCTGGGTTCCGTTTGATGGATCTTCTAGGCATGACAACTTTAACATTACCAGTTGTACTGAGTGTCTTGTCCAATGTTTGGCCTTCTTTTACATGCAACAGTTGAGCCTTAAAAAACAAATCTACTCTCCAAAGAAAGAAAAGAGAGAATGAAATAATTTAACAAAAATTATCGATCTCAATTTTTTCCAAGTATAAAAAATTCTCATGGTTCATCTCTTTTTTTATCGGGAATCAACCATCATCGACCAAAAAGAAACTTTTAATTTTCACCTACATTAAAATTGAAGCTTTTAAACATCACTTTAGTTGAACTATCATCTCCATCTCCATCTCCATCTCCTCTTTGACTCCCAATTCAAGAAAATCTAATTAAAAAAACTCAATCGTTATTTTGTGGGTTCTAACATCTCATGACCAAACTTTAGTTAACGCAAGAATTAACTTTTGTATTGACCTAAAAAATTTTGTAGGTTTGAATGTCTCGATTCTCCTAATCCACCTATCAAATCAATTATAATGAACTTCTCTGTTTATTCATGTTTTTAAGTGAAATTCTAGGTCGATCAAACTTGCTTATGGTTAGGTGAATACCTCCAAAATGATTGAACGTGTTTTTTGGGTAATAATAAATTGTTACCTTATATAAAAAAAAATTGTAGATTATCCAGAGTTAAAAATTGTTTTCCCACAATGCATTTAACACTTAATACACGTCTCTAACGTAAATCAGAATACGTACATGCAAGTGGTAAGTCCGTTATTGAGAGACATGTCGTGTGGGGTGTTGATTCTGGAAACGTGTGTAGGTCTATAATTCTATCAAGTAGAATTGTTGTGTTTCACGCAATTCAAATGATGTTAACAAAACTCAATTTTGTAGAAAACCCCGAATTTTAATTCCTAACTATTTAAATTAGAAAATTTTAAAACGATATTAACAAATCAGATGAGACCGCTAATATAGTTGAAGGTTTTTTTAGGAGTGAAGACAAAATTCCATTAGATCGGTAAGTAAACCATATTCAAATTTTTTTTTCAAAAAAAAAATTACACCTTACCTACATATGGTTTTACCGATTTCGTGTTCAAGCTGTGTGATTTTAATTTTCTAATTTGGTCTCTGTAGTTTAAATTTTTTTAGAGCATACGGTTCATACTCAATTAATATGATTATCAATTAAGGACAATCGTGAAAATCAAGTTGTGCGTCCGTTCGATCGTGATCTCAATTCGACCGGCAACTCACGATAGCCGCTTCAACAAGTAAGTGTAGTTAATTAACATATTAATCGCTTAATTAAATATAATTAGCTCATAATTAATTGATAATTATGCACTGATCCCAACAAATTGATATCAGAGCATGGTTTTTACTATGATTTGATGGTAATATGATATTTTAAATCGAATAATTATGTATTATTTTGGCTTAAAAATCATATTAATTGAGTATGGACTGTATGATCTAAAAAAATTTAAACTACATGGACCAAATTACAAAATTAAAATTACACGGCATGAATGCAAAATCGGTAAATCACATGTAGTTAAAGTGTACTTTTCCCCTTTTTTTTTCTTCCCCCGAATGGAACATAACCCATTTAAACGAAAGATAGTGGAATTTACACTTCTTAGACCACCTACACCAGGAGGTCGAGACGCCCCCTTCAGATATATCTGACTTTGTTTAGTTGGGTGCATTGACATGCATAGTATTTCTCCGTTTTAGAGGTCATGCCGGGCCCAACGCTAGCACCCCCACCTGTATGACACAATTATGTTAGTTCGCATAGCAAATCTTGTCACAAATTTTTTTAAAAAATTTTAAAAAAAATTATCAATTTTTTTTCAAATTTTTTTAAAATTTAAAAACTTATTTATACTATCATTTTGTTTGAATAAATTTTTTTATGTTATTAATAATTTTATAATATTATTTTATCTGATAATTTAAGTAATGTTATTAAAAAATTTGTAAAATTTATATGGCCAACAATTATTTCAAAATTTTATAAATAGAGATCATTTTCATTTCATTTTTCTTCGTAAATTTAAAATCATTCTCTCATCTTGCATAATCCTCTCATCTTCCTATTATTTTCTTGTTATATTTTTCTAGATACGAATCCTACTTCTCTATCAAATTTTGATTTTAGTTCAAATTCTGATTCTAGTTTAGATAATTTATTGCTCAACTTTTTGCATCAATTTCAAACCAAAACTAAAGTCAATTTTTGAATTTATGAAATCATTTTAAAGAAAAACACGTCAATTGTGTTAGACAGTAACGTTCTACTCCACGTCAAAGGTGTACTATTAATAGGGAGCGAGGAGTAGGTAATGAGTGCTTAATAAATGACTAATTTATTGACATGCCAAAATATAATGAAGATATATTTCGAGACAAATTCCACACGTGGAGACCTTTGTTCTTTCTAATTGTGTTGGTGGTTGTTGGTGGTGATCCATATTTTTAGCAAAAAAATACTTTTGGCAAACCTGTGTTGTCGACATTGCAAAAATTTACTATAAGAATGAAGATTCTCGCCTATGGGACATGAATTTATGCCGTAGACGAATACTTGAGAATTAGTAAAGCTACAACAAAAAAACCTCTGAAGAAGTTCGTAAAAGACATCAGATCTTGCTTTGGTATAAAATATCTAAGAAAGTCCACTCAATATAGTACACCTCATGGAATGGACAATATGCTGGAAGAAGTGGAATATGCCAACAATCATATTGGAAGCATTTGCTTCATATGACCTATGAATATACTACACCTTTTTTGGAACACCAAGTACGTGCAATGATATCAATCTATCTTGCAAATATCTCTTATTTTTATGATATATTAAAAGGTCAAGCACCCAAAGTGAGCTACACCATCAACAACATACGTAAAAGAATGTCATATTATCTCATAGATAGATTATATCTACAATGATAAACTTTTGGGAAATTAGTTAAAGCTCCAACATGCTGAACATCAAGAAAAATGTAGAAAGTATGTAGAGAGAGTATTTGGAGTTCTTCAATTTCGTTGTGCATTTATAAAAAGTCCATGTCCTATATATGATTTATTAAAAAATTTATGATGACATGTGTTATATTGTATACTATGATAGTGGATGATAAAAGAGAGTGATATGACCTTCAATCACTGAAAGAATTCATTATCGACATACTCACCACTATAGCAACGCCACAAACTTTGCATACTCTGCTCAATACATTACATCCCTATCAAATTGTATGATTTCTGATACACAATTTTATAATAGAGAAATTCATATCACTTTAAGAAAATAGTTGATTGAACATATTTGAAAAAAATTTGGTAGTCGCACTAAATTATGTAATTCATAATTATTTTTATTTTTATTTTGTAACTAATTATGTAATTTGGAACATCATGTATTTGTAATTTAAATTACTTATAATTAATTTTGTATTTTGCAAAATGATTATTTTTGTTAATTTAAAATTAATCTTATCATTTTTAATTCGCTCAAAATTATATTCAAATTTAATATAATTAACTATATTAAAAAAACATAACAATAGCAAAGACATACCCCCAAATCTTGCAAATGATCTTACTGATATATACCAAAAGACATGAAGGAAGTGCTTGGAACAAGCTCCTTAACTTCCCCATCATATGTCCTAGGTTCGTATCAACAACTGGACCAGAATTACAAAGAAAAGAATGGATCAGAATTACAAAAGAAAGAGTGGGCAATTTAATTGAAGGTTACCAAAGCTTAGTAGGTGAGATCTATTTTTTTCTCCAAGAAATCTAAGGTTCAAATATCACTCAATGTAAAAATAAAAAATCTCGGTTGAAAGAGAGTCAAAAGTTTAAAATTGTCTAAAATCCAAAATTTAGGCCTAATTACCTAAATTAAATACCCAAAAGAAATATGGTTGTTCGAACCAAAACCCGTTCAGGATTAGCTAGTTACGCAACCATTGACTTGGGAGACAGTGGACGCCAGCTATTCACTTGCCTGCCAGGTTAGCAACTCTCCAACAACTGAAAACAAATTAAATATAACGCAACAAACATTGTACATTGACTTTTCTAGTTCCTTGATGATTTGATCCGAATAATCAAAACCACGAGAGGAGCAGTACTATTATTGCTAATGTTTCTCTAGCCTAGACATTGCCAGCTTGCAAATATCAGAAGCCAACAAACTCTACGATACGAGCCCTATCGATCGATCATTTATGAAACTCTATTATTAATACCGTTGAAGTTATCAAATGGCTCACTCTTTTCTCTTCTCTGCAACAAATGAACGGGAGAATTCTTGTAGTGGTCTGCTTCTTCTGGGCTGTCCTAACAATTGTCACCCCGACACTGATCCTCTTGTCGGAATCTGCAAAACATAGCCAGGATGCGAGAGGTAAGAACTTCAATACTCGCCCCGTCGCAGTTCTTGTATATTATTGATAAATTGGTTCAGATAAATTCTCACCGTTCGTTTCAGATGATTCAACAATTCAAGTAACGGAAAACACGGAAACTAAGTCCAGAAAAATGATGGTATATCCAGAAAAGGTACAGAGAGTTAGAGAAATAGCTGCAGCACCTGTGGGAGCACCCGAACCAAGCCCTGAACCTGAGCCAGTTAGCGGAAATTGGACAGCAGACGTCATCCTCGATCAGATTTCTGAAAAGAACCAGATGCAAGGAATGAAGTAAGGAAGAATTGGTTGATCAAAGAGTAACCGCGACACACTATCACATCGAATTGCAGATTACTCTATTATCTAATCTGTATTAACTTTTATATACTTGTAGATATATGTTTTGTTTCTTTGATAATTGTAAATGAACAATAAGACAAGGATATGTAAAAGAGATTGTACACCAAGGTGAAGGTTGCACAAAAAGCGTGAATCAAGTCTCAAAAATTTCTGAACTTTTTATCTATCAATTGTATTTAAATGGATCATACCAAATTCATGAAACAAGTGAACAACATCCATGACCCACTCACACAAGCTACACAGAGAAAAAGCAGCAAGCTCTAATAAATGTGATTTGTGCAAAATTTGTCAGTGGAGACTCATTTCTGGAAACTATCAAATGCAGGGATAGACATATGGAGACCCTGGAGCAATTAGCTGATCTCAATTGATGTTAAAAAATTCTTGAGTTTAAACCCTCGCCGTAATAATGTTAAGAAGACAACAAAGAGAAATAGCTCTAGCACCTGCTGAAGTGTAGATAGAGATACACATAGATATGCATACTTAACTAACCCTCCGTAATTAAGTATAATGAAAATAAGAAGAAAAACTCACTTTGTAGTCGATGGATAGTCAACGGTCCTGTTTTGAAGATTCCAATGGCAGCATCTGAATGAAGTTATGACTCCCACAGCCAATTTTGGCCCCTCGAACAATCCCTCTGTTGATCAAAGCTTCAGTCATTGGCTCGTAGTTCTAACTAACAAGACCCCCTCACATACCAAAAGAGATAGCATTACTTGTCCACATAAAATTTGGACCGTTTCCGATTAGTATGTTACCAAAGCTTGGTAAGATGGCTTCAATCTTGGTTCATACAAAAGTTCTCCAATGGCGGAAAAGGATGCCATTATTATTAAGTAGAAATCAATTAAAGATGATCCCTATTGCCCCAACTGTAAAGCTATTCAAGCAAAATTTGGATCAACTTTTACATCCATCCTACCTAAACACCTCAGCATTTACCATGGATAGTATTAATCAGACAATCCATGATTAAATTCAAAAGGGCAAAAAGGAATTGGGTCTTGCAAACATGGTTTTATTTGGAAAAAAAAATTGGACCATTTGTCGATTTGTGCGTGTCATTCTATCGGTAGAGCTATTCAAGCAAATTTTGGATCAACTTTTACATTCATCCTACCTAAACACCTCAGCATTTACCAGAGATAGGATTAATCAGACAATCCATGATTAAATTCAAATGGGCAAAAATTAATTGGGCATTGCGAATCTGGTTTTATTTGGAAAAAAAATTTGGACCATTTCTCGATTTGTGCGTGTCATCCTTGCGCAGGGGCCATGCTAATCTTCTCTGTATCGTTCCAATTTTATCAGATGTCACCGAAGGGACGTTGTTTTCTTTCACGGCTTGGCCTAATAAACACATGAATTGTTGCTTCCACAAGCGATGTGGGAATGTAAAAGACGCGCACCGACCAAACTACTGATTTTGACAAAACTATTGACCGTCTCTTGCCTCCGTTCCCACAACACCCCCAACCCAACAAAGAGAGAAAAGGGGAAAAGATCTCGACCCATAATTTAAGAACTAGATAATAGGCATCCCAACCCAATTAAAAGACACGGTGAAACCTCGAGAAATTGACTCCAAAAACGACAAGCGAAGTACCAACAGAAAAGAAAAGAACGATATAGAAGCCATGTTTTTAAGGAAATAAACTATCAAATAGCAAACTCACTTGTCCGTTGAACGACCAACTCTCAGACAAGCGTTTTCCTAGGTCATCCAAACGAGCTTCTCTTCTAATTTCTTGTACATATTTGTTCTTCCGTTCTAATATTTCAAGGGAATGCATTTTTTAAGGAGGCAGATGAAAATGGAACGATGGAATTGGAGCAATAACCTTTGGTGGGTGACCCATAAAGTTGATGTGTTGCACAGCATTTCCACAGAAATCCAACCGTCTCAATGGTCTCGAGAGTCGTGATTTCTGTGTAGGGAGAAATGACACGTTAGCGTTTATTACTCTAATTTAATTTTGTGATGTTTATAACCACTGAACCGACTTCGATCGAATGAAATACTTCATGAAATTTAATTTAAAGAGCATAAGATTTTATTTAACACCACCTCATATCGACATACATTTTGCTCGATAGGTACAACCGTACAGACCCCCACCAAATGCCGTCAACCATATATATATATATGTATTGTTGAGCAGAGTCATGCAAATAATTAACATAGTTCAAAGACACCCATCAAGAAAGACGCCGTCGTCACAAGCATATCTTATTTAAGAGTTCAAATGGAGGTGGAAGCGGGAGTTTCCACAGTTCAAACGAACTGCTTCAGGAAATCTTCAACCGTTGTATACTTCACGTCCGGGTACAGCGCCGAGGCCTCCACGCCCCAAGCCGGGTCGATGTCGAAGTTGGTCTGGTCACCCTTCACGAACGTGGAGTGGCTTATCCCAAGGAATATGTTGATTGGAATTGGAGCCTCTGCAATACAAACCATCGAAAAATTAGAATTTCTCGAGTTTTTAGTTTTGTCGGAAAATTAGAAAAAAACTACTACTATTACGACGAGGAACCTTGAATGTCCTTGAGGAGTTGGTCTTCGAGGATGTAGGTTTTGTCGATAGTGGTTCCGGTCATTTTCTCCCACAGAGAAACCAGTTCGTTGAAGGAGTAGATGTTCTTTGGTGGCCTGATAAGGAGGGTCTTGTTCAAGGTTCTTGGGTCATCCGCTGCTTTTACTGTGTATGTTGCAATATCCACTTCCTGGTTGAATATTGCTGCAACACAAAATTAAACAATCATGTAAATTTTTTTTTTAATTGAGTTATCTAAGTTGAAATAGTCTTCGTTATAATTCGAATTGAATGTCCAATCATAATTACAAAACAGAATCGTGATCAATGTTAATTTTTTGAAATAGTAGAATCACACTCATATATTGATTCCTTCGGATCTAAACTATGTAAATTTTTATTATTTAAAAAACTTGAATGTTGGATTAGAATGAGATAGTTGTTATGTTAACTATCTTAAAATCATATATGAAGATTTTGATTCAGATCTTGTAATTACAGAACCGTATAATTGTCGATTCTGAAATCTGGGACAAATCCGAGATTCAAATCTTGAAAAATAGAATACAAGTAGAAATATTTAGTTATTTACTTACAAATTAAAATTGGCCCGTAATTGTTTATGAAAGAAAAACAAAGTAAAAAATTTCGAATATCTCGAATGATATATAAAAAAAAAGGGGCATTATGACTTTTGTTGTTTGGGTTTGGGTTTACCTTTGGGATTGCCGTCCCCGTGGATAACGACTTTGTCCCTGGGAGGGGCAGTGAGTCCAGGCTGGCCCAATGTTGGTAGGAAAAACCCAGCGAAGAAGTTGGCGTTCACGTAAGTGTAAGGGATCTCTTCGGCCTCTATTGCCCTACGGATTTGGGCCTTGGTACTGAACGCCGTTTTGGCTGGCTCAACGGCGTGTACGTGGTCCACGTCATTCCCAAATTCCGATGGCAAAAATCTCTGTCCAGAAAATTTAGTGATTTTCGTTCAAATTAAGCAAGTTTGGAAAGGATAAAAAAAAAACCCAAATTGGTCATTTACAGAAAAATGATACTCATGAAACAAACATGGAAATTAAAAGACAAAATAATAAAACGACGTATTCGGTAGTCGGTGTGACATAGCCAAAAAAATATTGTTTAAAAAGTGTGTGCACCATATTATATTCGTTTAATTAACAGTAGCTCAAAATCATATAATATTTGTAACCGCACTTTACTGACTAATCTTGGAATATTTACTGACATTGATTTTGTTCCCAGACTCTTTGATGGCGGCGATGATCTTGGTCTGATCAGCCAATTGCATGGATCCAACGGTGGATATCACCACATCCACCTTCTTGATCGCATCTACCAAGCTCTCGTGATCATAGAGATCCCCCTGCATCAATCAGGTGGTGACAAAATTGTTATAGTTTTATTTAAAAAAAATTCGAGATCTCGAGTTCGAATCCGAGTTGAGTAAAAAAAATTATATAAAAGTACGTACATGTAGTAAAGTGACGCCGAGATTCTTGAAATGGTCGAGAAGGCTTCCCTTGGTAGGATCAGAGGCAGTGGTTTGCCTAACCAATGCATAGGTTGGGTGACCTTCCTTTGCGCTCGCTTCTACTATGAACTTCCCAATGTATCCAGTTCCTCCAATTACCAATATCTTGCTCTTGCTCGCCATTGGAATTGGAATTGAAATTGTTCTTCTTCTTCTCCCTCGATGAAATTTGAAAAGGTGTTGGCAATTAGATAGAACGTGGCCGACTTTTATGGACGGAATGAGGGCCCACGGATTACCAAAAAATGGACACGAATATATTAATTTTTGTTTAATTTTTTATCGACTATCTACCTTGGGTTGGTGTGGGGTTAGTGTGAATGATTATCATGTGTCTCTCGACATGGCTTTCGATTGAAGGATTAGTAAAAGAGAAGCAGCTTTTAGTCTGTCGGGTCAATTGCAATATAATTTTCATGGACTCGAATGAACGTGAAAAATTATAGTTGGAGGTATTCTCAGGTAATTTTTTATCTATCTTAAGTTTCACCAGTCTTACCTTATTAAATTTTTAACTAGTCTCTGATTGTATCATCGTACTTGAGAGAATTTCACCCTTGACATATATACATTACATTATTATTTCCGAATAGAATCCCACAGTACGCATGATCTTAATACCTAAAAGAAAAAAATGAATGAAACCTGATTATTTGACAAGATACATGTTAATGATGAAAGTGTCAATTTGTCCAAGAAAAAAAGCGACCAATATCTTGGGTGGTGGTTGGTGATGACGATAAATTACACTTAACTAATGCAGCCAACTTCGGACATGAGCCAATGACCCAGCGTTTTCCGTTGGTTGGTGTAAGGTTACATCATTTGGTCGATGGTACCAATTATTCCCCATTAATAATGTGAAGTGGCTTCGGTGGGGCTAGTATATTGTCTTCGTATACGGGGACTAAATAAATCTAACTTTAGCAAAAAGTATATGAGTAAAAGAATTAATGACTGATAACCAAAAAATTTTCAAAAAAATTAAAACACATAAAATTATGGCTAACAAGAAAAGAAGATCTCTAAAAAATCGTTCTCTCCAAAACTCTAAAACCTCTTATATTTTATTTTATCTCCTTTGTAAATTTCCTAATCTTTTCCACCTCCCTCACATCACTAGCCATTCCATCATTATCTTTCTCAACTACAGTTGTCTCTTCCTCCTCTTTCACAATCGTGGTCGTTCCATCCCCCTCTCTTCTCAACCACGGTTGTCTCGTCCTCCACCTTCACAATTGTCGACTGTCTCTTCTTACTCCTTCATAAATGTGGTCGTCCTTTCCTCCTCCTCACATCGGCGACTGTCCCTTCTTCTTTTTGTGTCATTTAAGTTAAAACTACTATTGTATAGGATGTAAACCATTATGTGTGTGATACTAGTTTATATTATAAGTGATACTGGTTTTTTTTATGTAACATTAGTTTAAGTTGTGTATGATATTAATTTGAATAAAATGTAAGAATAGCGTTATTATGTCTGACACTGGTTTGCATTTTGGCTGACATTAATTTGTGTTAT
>SOPF01027910.1:51134-160688 GCA_012979155.1 Hypericum perforatum
AATACAAACCAGGACTACACACAATATAAATTAATATTGCACACAACCTAAACTAGGATCACATATAATAAAAATCAGTCTTATATTCTATACAAACCAATATTGCACACAAGCTAAACAAATACCATATACAACACAAATTAGTATGATGCATGATACAAATCAATATCACACACAACCTAAACTAGTGTCACATACAACACAAAGTAGTCTTACGTTTGATACAAGCCTATGTCGCACATAACCTAAACTAATGTGATATGCAATACAAATTAATACAGACCATTGTCGCACACAACCTACACAAGTGTCACATACAATACAAATCAATATTACACATGATACAAAATAATGTCATACACAACCTAAACTAGTGTCACATACAATACAAATTAGTCTTACATTTAATACAAACTAATGACATAGACAATTTAAAGTAGTATTACATACAACACAAATTAGTACTACGCACTATATAGACTAATGTTGCACACAATTTATACTAGTATCACATACAATACAAAATTGCACACAATCTAAATCAGTGTCATATACAATACAAACTATTACTATACATTATACAACCAATGTTGCTCACAACTAACAATGGTGTCATATACAATACAAAATAGTATCCTTAAACATCAAACTAATATTACAATATAACAAAATTAGTTGCCCAAACATCAAAACTAATATCTCTTTACAGCAAAACTAGTATAATCACATGTCAAAACAAATATGAGTATATAGCAAAACTAGTGTCATAACACAAACAAAATCAGCATCGTCATAACCAAAACCAAATGTAATCCATCATCATTACATTGGAGAAAAAAGGGTGGTGCGATACAAAGCGATGTTTATCGAGCTATCACCTTTGAATATGGCTCGATAGTGCCCCCTACGACGATCACAACTAGGGCAATAGTCACAACATTGGCCGGAGGTGCCCAGTCAGTGCTTTTTTGAAGCTATTGGTGGATCAGTCAATGGCAAATGGTGTGTTAATGGTTGGAGGACTTGTATCGACGATGGGTAGATTATGGACGTAGCACAGTGATAACCGTTCGAACAACAAGTGGAGAAAGATGGTTGATGTAACACGTTAGGGAGGCTGGGATGACATCATGCTTTTAAAACCCTCAGTCAGGTAATACACTCTAACGACGATCAACTTAAGATGGTGATCACAGCTTTGTTGGAGATAATGCTCAGGGTTGGGCTGGGTAGGTCAATGACAGAAAGTGAGTTTTTTTAATTTTTAGGATTTTAGGAGAAAAGAGAAGAAAGAGGGAGATAAGAGAAGACACACATAAATTTTTTGGAGAGAGAAACCTAAAAGGATATAGAAAGAAAATATAAATTTTAAAGTCCGCTAAAAAAGAGAGAAAAATTTTAATTTTTTGAAAATATTTTGTTTGGTGTCTCAAATATTTTTTGTAATTTTTGGACCATAAGATCTAATTTTTTTTTAAAAAAATTAAATTTAATGGTCCAAAAATAATCTACATATGTAAATATTCTTTCTTAAATCCCCACCAAATCTAATTTCCAGCAAAATGGAACCAACTTAGAGTGGATCCCTAAACATAAATTAGTTACATATAATAACGTAAAAAATTGTTTAAGTTGATATAAATTTTAAATTTTTTTAGTAGGTTTTTGTCAATTTTAAAAATTATATTTTTTCCAAGCTCGTCTCATTTATCCCAATGTCCAGAAGCAAGTTAAATAGGCATAGACTTTTTTAAAAGATTTAAAATTTACACATAAATTATACCCGCAAAAAATGAAAGGTAATCTTAAATCTGCGTCAAATTATGAATTTCTTGTAGCGTAGGCAGAAACTTCGTGTAATAGTAATAGTAATAGACCTTCCAAATAATTTTGTGCAACTTTTTGATCGATAATTAAAAGGTGTTTATGGCTGGTTAAGGAAGTGATTAATTGACCTCGCGTGATGACTTTGACATCCAAACCTACGTACAGACCAGCTAGTGCCAGACACCATAAATAGATGTGAAATTGGGCCATTGATCAACTAATTAATTTGAAGTTCTTTTTGGTGATAAATTATTAGGAAGTAGTGATGCGTATAAAGCACTCTAGCTTATAGTCACTAAAGTACTTTAAATACAAATCATTGCATAAAGCGCACTCTTTTCTAATGAGTAGATATGCATTAAACATTCTAAAAAAAGATATGTATTGAACCACCAAAGGGTAAAAAACACATAGGTCACACTTAGAACACTTGACCAAGGAATTATGAGCGCACTCTTTTCTAATAATTAGATATGCATTAAACATTCTAAAAAAAAGATAAGTATTACACCACCAAAGGGTAAAAAACACATAGGTCACACTTAGAACTCTTGACCTACGAATTATGAAAGTTCATATTTCAATTCAAATTTATAATATACATGAACATTTTCCTTTTTAAGAACACAATCTTAATATCATGATTTTGAATTCAAGAAATTAGGCGAGTCCCAATCCGACATTAGAGATTTACCTGATTTTCTTTTCACGATAAAATTCATAGATTAATTTCTCCCTCTTGTAGTTTATTAAATTGTATTTGTTCAAATACATCGGTTCTTAATTTTTGCATATTTTAAGCATATAAGCTACATATGACGATTGTGTTCAAAATCACACCTTCCTGTTCGAAACAGAAACCAACAGATAAGGTAAAATAGTCAAACACAAAAGTGACACGCGTGCAAGCGTGGACAGAGAGAAATGGAGGTCTTGTATGTGTTAGAGTTAGGTGCGTGGGCTCTCTTGGGCATGTCGAGGTAGGCTTTTGTATTAGGGAATGTAATAGAGTAGCTGACTGGTTAGCAAATTACGCGCTCGTACTCCCGAGAGGCGTTCATGTACTCAACGCTCCTCCGGAGAACTGTATTTCTGTATTAGAGGCTGATAGGCCTATAACTCTCCACCTGTAATGTTCTAGTTTTGTTAATGTAAGGGTGTTCATTCACCCACCCTTTCCACCAAATTTATAAGGTGCGTGGGCTCTCCACTTTTATTTATTTTATAATGTTCCTACTATTTTTTAATAGATATTCAAATATAATAGACATGCTATTTAGACATACTTTTTAAATGTGATTTTTTTTAAAATTATTATAATTATTATAAAATATCAATAACATGATATTTAGGTATTAACGGTAGTCAAACACTGTCGAACATGTCATTTAATAAATTATATAATTAATTTATTAAATATAATTTTTATTAAATATTAATCAATAATGTCATTCGGTTTGTGATTTGGGAATTGATTTATTTATTTTGATTAGGCCTCTAATCGGGCGGTGTCGTGGTGTCGGTGTGGTTTTTGACACCGACACTGAAGAATTTAAGATGCCAATTTTTAAACCGTCACGTTCATGGTTTTTCGGGAAATCATAGTTTGGCAGTTTCATGGTTTGGTATCGGTTTGAAACCATCTATTAATTTCTGAAATGATTTGGGCCAATTAGAGGCTCATTTCGGTAAGCCAAAAAAAACAAAGATACCCATGGAAATCAGCCTTCAAATGAGACCTAAAACATCAAATTACAATACAAGTTCAACATCAAATTACAATCCAAGTTCAAGCTCAAATTACAATCCAAATTTCACAACGAAATAAGCCAAAGCTTTAAAGTTGGTATATACTGTTTACTACATTCACAACGAAATAAAGTTCACAACGAAACAAGCCAAAAGGTCCATCCATTTGAAGTATCAACTACATTCTCACATTCAGGGGTCCATCCATTTCTTAACCTCCCATAACCAAAGAACGGAGCGTTCCTTTTTCATGAGTTTAACTTTGTTGATCAATTCAACGATTTTGGCTTTATCCTCAGGTGACAACTGCTCCTCCAGGGAATGAAACCTATAAATCAATCATAAATATGATTTGGGAAACAATCAGATCGTTAACTCGTATTGCAACCAACATGACATAATGAAACAACGGCTACATTATGCGTACAGTTGTCGAATGATTATACTGAACAAAAGGCAGCTCAAATATGTCTTGGCTAATTGAGTAAAAAAATAAGAGACGTACCATCAAAAACAGAACAAGTTTTCAGATAACTTGTATAAGAAAAAAACAAGACATGCCATCAATTTCAGATCATAAAAACAATATCATGTGGTATTCTAGCAGTGCACTGATCCTCTGCTGACCTAAGCAAGTTTTCAGATTACTCGCTATTGGAATTAGCCTCTTCGTGTCAAGCTAAAATTATTTCAAGTTTCTATGCTATATAACCAAAAGTTTTTGCTCATTGAAAACAATACATCTTGATAAGAAAACACTACATGCAACATATTATATTCACAACAAACATACCCTTCTTTGTGCTATGTACTCTCCCCCTCCGAATCAACTTTCAGCCTCCGAGTCATCATCTTTGCGTTCTGATTCTTCCTCAAGTTCTACATATTACATAAGTAATTAAATTAGAACTTCAATATCCTAGTAATGAAAAGTCAAAAAGTAATGTGGTATGATTAAATAACTAACCTTCAAGTATTTTATTCTCATCTAATTCCTCCTCCTCGTCATTAGTGTGTTGGTTGACTCTTAACTAATTTTGAGCACACGCCAAAGCTTGCATGGTTCTTGGCTTCAATGAACTTTGGTGAGGTTTTAACACACGTTCACTCGTACTAAAAGCAGATTCTGAGGCAACATTAACATCAAAATTACTAGCAATATCGCCACAATTGTGTACTTAGCACCGTTAACTTTTTACCAACTCAATATGTCAAAAGTTTTAGAAGTGATCTATAATGGTTCTTGTAAGTACTTGGCTAAATCCGATATTGTATCACTAGACTTATTCGCCAAAATTTGTTTATTCCATTCATCCCAAAATTTCAAGCCAACTATGTCATCTTCATCATTGTCATTAACATCTTCCTTATCCTCTTCCAATTGAGGATCAACATAGAATAAGCTCGTGGAGGCATGTACACAAGATCGACGTGAACACTCTTTATATTGTAAATACAAGTTAGACAACATTAAATCCACTCGATCTGCATATGCATTTGCTTGCGCTTTAGTGTATAATTTAGCAAGTGAAATCCTCACATACTTGTGATTATATCGAGGATCCAAAATAACAGCAACATACAATAAGCTGTTAATTGATTCAAATGTATCCCAATACTTGTTAAATTTTGCTAATATCTTTGTTGCCGTAGATGCCACCATTAGATCACTATTTAGGACACACTTCTCAAGCACATGCTGCATGTCCATAAGATCATGAAAAAATTCATTGGATGTTACATTTGTACTTGCAGAGAATTCCCTTGTAACTTCATAAAACATCTTTAGAAATTTTAATAAACATCTTACATCTTTCAATCATTCTTGTTAGGAGGCATGATAGCTGTTCTTGCCAATTTGTCCACCTCATCATCATTATCTCTACTCTCTTTAGGATCAATAAAATATTGCAAAAATTTCTCATCGTCTCTTTCTGAATGAGCGAATACTCTTTCATGCTTCTCAGCTGAATCCAACATCAAATATATGGAATTTCACCTTGTATCCTCATCCATACACAATCCTTTCTTGCAATCTATATCCATGATTTCATACAATCCTCAAATGCTTTTAGCATTGGAGCATAACTCACAACATACTTTACAGCCTTGCGAATCCTTGAAATAGATTGAAAAATCTACCTCAAACCACTTTTAACAACCAAATGAGCACACCACCTCATTAGCTACTACGCTTTTCAACTTACAGCCAGTAGATGATTTCAAATTGTGAATCACTGAATTATTTGAAGAAGCATTGTCAAATGTGATGGCTAAAATCTTGTCAATATCCTACTCAATCAAACCTAGCTCAATACAATCTCCAATTGTCTCTCCTTTGTGATCATCAATTTGACAAAAGTTCAAAAATCTTTTTTGATACTTTTAATATTTGTCAATCCAATGTCCAGTTAAACATATGTAATTCATTGTTTGGATTGAAGTTCAAGTATCAGTTGTAAAGCTCAACCTCTAACCCTTCAATAATTTTTTCACCTTTGCCATCTCCTCAAAATACATTTTTATGCAATCTTTAGCCACAATTGTCCTATAATGGATCTTAAACCTAGGATTCAGGTAATTATTATAGGCCTTAAACCTCTCACCTTAGATGCAACTCATCTTTTATTATCATCATTGTCCAATATTTCTGACCCCTTCTTGACTAAAGATGATGACTTTAAGTTGAGCTACACCTAGACCTGGCCAAGAATCGAATCCGATTCGTAATTCGATTCAAATCGATTCGTTAATAATTCGATTCAATTCATGTATAATTTGATTCGTCAAAAATTCGATTTAAATTTGTCATTGTTTGAATTCGATTCAATTTGAATTCGTCAAACCGGCGAATTGAATTTGAATTCGATTCGAATTGAAATCGTATTAAATTCGTTTGAAATTTGTCTAGAATTCGTAACGTATAATATATATAATATATATATAAAAGGCGAGAGCACCCATGACTCCATGAGGCCATGATTTTGAGGGGTGCAAAAAGAGTAGAGAAAGTTTTGGTTTTGGGGATAGTGGATGCTTAGGTCATCATTCATCAGTTATAATAGTGGAAGAACCATGTAGAACAATTTTTCGTTATGTCAATTATTGCAAAAGAGGTGTTTGCTAGTCCGGTTTCGACGGTTGCCGTGGAACAATCATTTAGTGCAGGTGGTAACATTTTGGATGAACACTGGTATTCAATGACCCCGCAATCTTTGGAGGCACAAGCATTATTTGCTGATTGGACAAAGGCGGAAAGACGACAACAAGAGTTGGTCCGAGAAGATCTCGACTAACTATACGACCTCGATGATGCCACAACTAGTGAAAGCACAAATACATCCGACTAGGTTAGCTTCATAAAGGTAAGAGAACTACGTGGGCTTTGATTCCTCCGAAACTAAGGATACGTAGGCAACTTAATTTGGTACATTAAGTACAAGCCCAATTTTTAATTTATTTCTTTTTCCCAAAAAATGTTGAAAATATTTATTTATATTTATTTTTTATTAAATATTAAATATGCAAGAATTAATTCGAATTCAATTCGGATTCGATTTGTATTCGAAGGTTTATAATTCGTATTCGATTCGTCTTTGGATGAATTGAATACGGTTTATATTTAAAAAAATTCGAATTCGATACAATTTGATTCGAATTCGTTCGAATTCGAACCGTGGTCAGGTCTAGCTACACCACCACTTATCACAGATGATTCAAATAATAAAATATTTTGTTTCAAATCTTCTTAGGATGTTTTGGTATTTATCCTTAAGGTGAGCAATCAATGCACTTGTTCCATTCCTCTTAGGATTACATAAGTATTTTTATCCACAATGATTATAAGCAGCCTTTTCTTTACCTTCTTGACAATTAGGAACTAATGTAAAGTGCTCCCATACTGGACTAGTTTTCCTCCTACTCTTCTTACTCTCTATATTCGTATCAACTGATTTCTTTCTTTTGGAAGCTAAAGGGGGTTTTGTAGAAACATTACCCATTTCTTCTTGCTGGCCAATTCCTATGGTACCACTCGGCTGCCCAAGTTCTTTTTGCACACCATCAATCTTGATATCTCCCTTGCCTATGAGTCAACCGAGACTAGTTTACATAAGAACACCTTATATACAACACAACAAAAAACTCAAATTTCATAGAGTATTAGTGTATTACCATGATAATAGATGATCGAAGAACTGCGAAGAGGCGAGGATAAGAGGAAATTGCTGGATTTTGAATCTAAACGGATTTTCAATTTAGGGGTTTAGGGTTTGTGGGATTAATTGGGAATAGATTATGACTTTGGAGGGAGGATAGGGTGGAGGACAGTGGCAGAGGGTGGAGGTCGAGGGCGATGCTCGAGGACGATAGTGGCTGGTGGGTGCTTGTATGATGAAGAATATGAATATTAGAAGATCTAAATTTTTTAGTTTAGGAGGGGGACTTTTTTCTGTCGGGGGCTGTAAGTTTCGACTATGCTTTGATTTATATATATACACACTCAATTTTGCAGTGTCACGATGCATTGTAGAATTCAACCCAAACCACATGGAGTATCAGTATTGGTTTAAACCGTACCAATTAACCATTTATGTCGCGGGTTGAAAAAGTGTCGGTGTGGCAGTTTTGGTGTTTGTCGGTTTTATCGGTTTCAAACTCTCTCCTAGTTTTGACGACAATAATGATATGTTTGGGTTATGAGAATGACATACCTAGTTATAAAAAATGGCATGTTAAACTACGTAAGAGCATATGATAATGAGAATGACATGCTCGATCGCGAGAATGACAAATCTGGATTATGAGAATGGATGGGATCAGTTACGAGAATGATAGGCCCGACTTACAAGAATGACTGGGGCCATTTACGAAAATGGTATGTTTGATTTGCAAGACTAACAAAATCGAGTTGCAAGAATGAAAAACCCAATTTGCAAGAATGGTAGGTTCAAATTGTAGAAATGGTAGAAATAAGAATGGTAGGACCAAATCACGAGAATAGTAGGCCTAAGTTATGAGAATGACATACTCAAGATACGACAATGGCAGACCAGGGTTGTGAGAATGACAAACCTAATTTACGAGAATGGCAAACTCGAGTTATGAGAATGGCAGGACCAAGTTGTGAGAATGGTACACCCGAATTACGATAATGACAAACTTTGATTATGAGAATAGCTAACCCGAAATTATGAGAATGACAGGCCAAAGTAAGAGATTCGTAGGCCAAAGTTAAGAGAATAGTAGGCTTGGAACTGTTATTTAATCATAAATGAGTTTCGTCATTTGTATAATTAGTAAATAATCAATTGAAAAATATAGAAATTAAAGAAAATTTAAAAAACTAAATCCAAACTATATCCTTACTAATTACAGACTAAAAAAATAAATTAACAAAAAAAGCACAGAGCCTCTATTGAAAGCAAAGAATTTCATTACAACTATAATCAATGCAATTAACATACATACTCAAAATATCGCAGCAAAGATATACATCAAGCTCACACAAAAATCCCTTCAATTAAGTATAACTTTCGCACTTACTCAACATGGAATTTTTCACAAAATTAGATGAATACCACAAAATAAAATTTATGTATGTATACCTCTCCGTTTTGAGATTCTTCCGAGCTAGCGAATCAACAAGACTGAGTTTTACTCCACAACAAAAATGATCATGGGTTAACTTTGGGACCAAAATTACAGATCTTGCATTTGAGTATTATCGATATCGATCTAAAAGTGTCAATTTTCGGAGCCATCCTCTTTTTAATGCGGCTTCTCCATAGTGAAGCTTAAAATAGGGGGAGGCTCAAGGATGAACTTCACCCATCGCAACAATCGACCTAAGAACTCATATTGTGAGAGGCCGGAGAGAGAGTTCCCCTCCCAGCCTCCAACTCTGTCGTCAACGAGATATAGAGGCCAGAGGTGCTTTAGGCAGAGGTCAAGGTCGACCTCGTCGGTTACTTTAAGTCCTTGTTGAATTGTTCCTCATTGTCATCCCACTATCTTTCCCACATCCGACGTTGCTCTCTTTCTCGTCGTTGACTTGGTCCCCAACGTCTTCTTCGTCTACCTCGTTGATGGAGAGCCTCGCTTGCCAACGTTAAGAGTGGTACCTATTACGACGAGTGCCAGTACCAAATCCATGATGTATAAGCTACATAACGACGAGTCCATATCCTAAAGAAGATGATATAACCCGAGCCCGCCAATTTATAAAAGGCTTTCGGCCCATACAGTTTCTGGCCTTGAATATAGGAGTACGAGTACGACCCATTTCTGAAAGTGCCCCAGGGCCCAGACACACTTGGGTCCTATATATTATTATTTTATCTTAATCAAATTTCACGAATTAGAATTCCACAACAACAAAAAAAAAATTCATTCTCAATTTCGGTATCAAAATTTTGCAACTCATGACGCTGTGAACTAATTCGAGTAAAACAAAAAAGTTTGTGATAGTGATTTCAACAGTAATCATCTTGTTTTTTTTAGGGGAAATCATTGTGTCGAAGAGCCAAAAAGGTACATTGGTATTTGGTGGCGACGCGTGAGCTCACATGATATTAACCACTCAGTTACCGAAACGTAATTTCCAGTCATGAGTAATGATATGAAAGTAGGATAAACAGAGCTAAATAATTGCAGAACAAGGAAGGCTCCTACTTTTTTGTTCTCTTTTCCATCATCACATTCATAGCGATGCATGGTTGTCATTATTATGGAACTTCACGAGCCCATCATAGAAATTTGACAATATCAGCCTGCAAAATCTCGCTATTTTTCTTTAAAAGTTGGTACTTGTATTTGCCTTACGAAATTTTTAGTTAAGTCTTATAAATATAAAATACAATATTGCGAAAATTTTTCTTTTAAATACACCCTAACAATACTAGACACTTAGTTTTGGCAAAACTATCTTGCAGTTTATATTATAAAATATCATCCTATAGCCAAGTCCGCACAGTAAAGGAAAGTGGAGGGCAGATTGGGTACTACGAGCTAATTATACGATATTTTTGGTATTAGGGAATTTGAATTGGAATCCAGATTGGGCAGAAGTCCCATTACACAATTAGCTGTCACTGCCCATAAAAATGTGGTACTCGCAAAGTATTCATCAAATCAATCAGAAGGAAAACTTTATGGTTGTGGGTTTTCATTGTTGGGGGGTAGAATATGCCTAATCTTTATCCATGTCGAATCTGCCAGTCACATTTTTTTTTCAATTTGGTTCCTTATGGCCAGCATCTTTCCTGCCCTATTTATTTATTTTTTTTGTTGAAAACCTGTCTTCTTTATATCTGACTGTTGTCCGATGTTTTTTCTAAACCACTCCGAATATGAAGACTCGGTTAAATATACCCTTTTAAAAAAGTAATTCAATTAATTTAAAATTAAATTAGATATTACTTTTAAAATATTAAAATTATGTCAATACATATTCTATATTGATTTTTAAAAAATTGGACTCAAAATCTGTCGATTAAATTAAAACCGGTTGTAACAAATTTATACATGTGTTAGTTGGTCATTTATGCATGATGGGCTCCAAGTTTTTATCATTTCCATTGAAGGAGCGGTAGAAAGAGCCATGGCTATAAAGATTGAAGTATACCCAACTATTTTGGGTTCAAGTGTTTGAGCTCATTCTTAGACTGGTGGCATTACTACGTCGTTTATATTTCTCATCCGACGATGGCTTCACCGGATAAAACCATATCCCAAATCTATAAGATAGAAGTCTGACGAAAGCCCTAAGAATCAGGGACATATTTTCAGACACAACCTGGTGGCAGTACTACGTCGTTTGTCATTAATTACTACGCCAACCTATAGTCCATATCGGTACAGATGGATAGAGTCAACAAACCTACAGATCCATAGTCAAAGAAAGCCGAGGGACACATTTTCAAACCCAACCTGGTGATTAGGCGAGGAAAAGACAATTAATAAACTAAATGCGAAGTGGGTTTGCACGTGGAAGTGTATAATCCATGCTGGTGTTAGAGAATTAGGAAATATGGGTGAATAGAAAAAATTGATTTGAGTTTGGTGGGAATGAATCACAGTCATTGATTTGAGTTTGGTGGGAATGAATCCCAGCTATTAATTTGAGTTTGGTGGGAATGAATCCCAGTCATTGATTTGAGTTTGGTGGGAATGAATCCCAGCCATTAATTTGAGTTTGGTGGGAATGAATCCCATCCATTGATTTGAGTTTGGTGGGAATAAATGCTAGCCATTGATTGTAACTCTTGGAAGGTCTTGGTTGCCTATATAAGGAGCCTTCATCTAACATTCCAAAATATCTCAAGCTCACACTCTTCCTGAGCTCTCTACTTCTCCATCTTAGTTCATAGTTTTCTGTCCCGCATAAGTATCGGAGTTCTAAGGCTGCCTAAGGTTCGAAAGGTATTCAATAGTGCTTCCTATTGTTGACGAGTTTGGGCGTTGTATCTTGGGAGCTCTATTACCCACGGAGGCCTGAAGCATATAGGCGTGTAATAAGAGTTTAAGGGCACACGGTGAAACTGTGGCCTCGTCCAGGATTTAAATCCAAAGTCAAAGAAATTTATGTCCGAAGTTTTTACACACTTCGCTACAAGTGTGATCGTGAAAATACTCTAAAACTTTTCTCTTTGATTATATTTAATAGTTGTCTTTAATTACATTTAACAGCTGTCTTTGATCTTGTTATTACTTTCATAAATTTACGAAGTTGTTCCAACAATCTTAAACTCTTATTATATATATACTTGGCAAATCGTAATTCGACTTTGTTTGTGATA
The DNA here is from genome assembly GCA_012979155.1 of Hypericum perforatum. Taxonomy (NCBI): domain Eukaryota; kingdom Viridiplantae; phylum Streptophyta; class Magnoliopsida; order Malpighiales; family Hypericaceae; genus Hypericum; species Hypericum perforatum. The sequence goes on from SOPF01027910.1 coordinate 63,509, forward strand.
ATAGTGTGATCTGTGATTATCATGGCTGAAAGCAATAACTCCGGTGAAGTGAACCCAACCCACACCAACGTGAACGAAGAGGTTCCCATACTGATGGCTAGCAGTACTGAGACCATAATGCCGGGTATTAGAAACCCATTGTCGCTGCCGTATTCTCAACTTGAGAAGCCGGAGAAGTTCAAAAGTGGAAACTTCAAGAGATGGCAACAAAAGATGTTATTCTTCTTGACCGCTTTGAGCTTGGACCGATTTTTCAAGGAGAAGAAACCGATGAAGGATGTGAGTAATCCACAACAAACCAATATCCATAGTACATGGATGCACGAGGATTATTTCTGCCGCAACTATATTTTGAACTCCCTCGATGATACGCTTTATAGCATGTACTATGCCAAAGAGACTTCAAAATATTTTTTAGATTCATTCGAGCACAAATATAAAGTCAATAATGCTAGTGCGAAGAAATTTATAGCTGGGCGCTTCCACGACTATCGAATAGTCGATGGAAGGAGTGTTGTAGATCAATGCGAAGAGCTATAATTGATCTTCCGCGAGCTCGCTCAAGGGGAGATGGCCATCAATAATGTCCTCCAAGTGGCTATGGTGATTGAAAAATTACCACCATTATGGAAGGACTTCAAGATGTACCTCAAACACAAAAAGAAGGCAATGACGCTCGAGGATCTTATCCGAAAGTTACGCATTGAGCAAGATAGTCGAAAGGTTGAAAAGAAACCAAGTGGCATGGTCACTAAGATCAATATGGTCGAGGTTAGAGAGAACTCCTAAGGGAATAAACATAAGTGTTTAAATGAACCCAATGGAGTTACTCCAAACAAGAACTTTACCAGTGCTTACTATGTATGTAACAAGGTTGGCCATCGAGCCAAAGATTGTTACAAACGTCTTACTGCTGAGGGAAAGAAGACGATCAGCCAAGCCAAGACGAAGAAGAAGAAGCCCACTTATACAAATATGGCAGAAGCTAACTTGAGTTCTGGTCTCGAGGAGATGCACCTCATGGCTGTTGTGTCTGAGGTGAACCTTGTGGGAGGAAACTCAAAGGAATAGTGGGTTGACACAGGGGCTACTCGCCATATTTGTACGAACAAGTGGATGTTCAAGACCTATCAAGTGGTGGATGGTAAGAATTGCTATATGGGCAACTCTACTACTTCAAAGGTTGAAGGAAAGGGGACGGTCATGCTGAAGATGACTTCGAGAAAAGGACATAACCTTGACCGATATTCTACATGTGCCCGAGATCCGAAAGAATCTAATCTCTGGGGTGGTGCTCAATAAAAAGGGCTTTCGACTTGTGTTTGAAGCTGATAAGGTCATCTTGAGCAAGAGAGGAATGTTCATTGGGAAGGGGTACCTGACCAACAATCTTTTCAAGATGAGTGTAATGACTTTAGCCCCAAAGGCAAAGTCTAGTGATAAGATTGATGTAGGTGTGGCCAATAAGGCTAGCACAAGCAATAATGAAATAAATGTTACCAAAAAGGCTAATGAGAAGTTGAAATTTGCTTATCTTTGTGACTCATTACATTTATGGCATGGTAGACTAGGTCATGTGAACTACAAGTCCTTACAAAGACTAATTTCACTAAACCTAATATCAAAGTTTAATATTGATTTTAAACATAAGTATGAGACTTGTGTTAAAGCAAAATATGCTAGAACATCATTCCACTCAATTGAGTGAAGCACACAACTGTTGGACTTAATCCATACTGATGTATGTGATTTAAAGTATGTGCAATCTCAAGGAGGTAAAAATTATTTCATAACTTTTATCGATGATTGTACTCGTTATTGTTATGTCTACTTAATGAGAAGTAAAGACGAAGCAATAGAAGCATTCATTCAATATAAGAATGAAGTTGAGAATCAGCTTGGCAAAAAGATAAAAAAATCTTTGAAGTGATCGAGGTGGTGAATATGAGTCTCTATTTACACAAGTGTTTATAGAGAATGGAATTATTCACCAAACCACAGCTCCCTATTCTCCTGAGCAAAATAGAATTGCAGAAAGGAAAAATAGGATGCTTAAAGAAATGATGAATGCCATGCTAATAAGTTCTGGACTACATAAGAACTTGTGGAGGAAAGCTGTGCTTTCAGCAAACTGTGTACTTAATAGAGTACCTCACAAAAAGTTAGATAAAATACCTTATAAGTTGTGGAAAGGTCGGGCACCTAGCTAAATTTTTTTGAGGATTTGGGGATATCTTACTAAAGTCCCAATCCCTCCTCCCAAGAGGATGAGGATAGGACCCAAGATAGTGGATTGTGTGTTTATCGAATATGCACAAGATAGTGTAGCATATTAATTTCTAGTACACAAGTCAGATAATTCTGATATCTATCTGAACACTATCATTGAAGCTAGGGATGCTTCTTTTTTCGAGGAAAGCTTTCCCCACAAGGCATGTAAAGTGGTTGATAATCAAGTTGACTAGAGTGGGAGAAATGTGGGAGGAGAAGAACTTGAAGAAAAAGTTCAAGAACCTAGGCGTAGTAAAAGAGCAAGGAAAGAAAATTCCTTTGGATCTGATTTTCTAACATACTTATTAGAGAAAGATCAGATAACATACAAAGAAGCAATGTCTTCTACATACTCTGCTTTTTGGAAGGAAGCGGTGAATAGTAAGATAGAGTCTATCTTACATAATTACACCTGGGAATTAGTAGAACTACCTCCGGGTAGTAAACCACTAGGTCATAAGTGGATCTTCAAAAGAAAGATGAAATCAGATGGTACTATTGACAAGTATAAGGCTGGGCTTGTAGTTAAAGGCTACAAGTAAACAAAGGGTGTCGATTATTTTGACACTTATGCTCCTGTCTCTAGAAAGGCCTCCATAAGGTTAATTATAGCCTTAGCGGCTTTGTTTGACCTAGAGATCCATCAAATAGATGTGAAAATAGCCTTTCTAAATGGATATTTAGAAGAAGAGATATACATGGAACAACCCGAAGGGTATGTAGTTCCAGGTAAAGAACATATGGTGTGTAAACTTGTAAAATCCTTATATGGATTAAAACAAGTACCTAAACAATGGCACGAAAAATTTGATAATATCATGCTATGAAATGGTTTTCAAATAAATCAATGTGATAAATGTGTCTACGTAAAAGGAGATCAAAAGGACTATGTGATAGTATGTCTCTACGTAGATGACATGTTGATTATGGGTAATAATGATAATATCAAAATTACTAAGAGAATGTTGTCGAGAAATTTTAACATGAAAGACTTAGGAAAAGCTGACATGATACTTGGGATGAAAATTGCCAAGACTTTAGATGGTTATGCTCTTTCCCAAAGTCATTATGTCGAAAAGATACTAGACAAATTTGATAAGGGAAGCAATGTCATTGCAAGAACACCAATGAAGATGGTGTCAAGTCTCTGTAAAAATTGTGGAGATAGTGCGCAACAATTATATTATTCAAGGGTTATAGGCAGTTTAATGTATCTTATGGACTGTACTAGACCAGATATTACAAACTTGGTAAATAAGTTATCGAGGTATACAAGTAATCCCAATGATGAGCATTGGAAAGTAATAGTTAGAGTCTTTAGATACCTAAGGTATACGACCAACTATGGATTACACTATATGAGATATCCAGTTATTCTTGAAGGATATTCAGATGCAAATTGGATCTCGTACTCCAAGAACATAAAATCCACAAGTGGATATATTTTTGTTATTGGAGGGGCGGCGATCTCGTAGAGATCATGCAAGCAAACTTGCATTGCTAGATCAATTATGGAATCAGAATTCATAGTTTTAGATTTGGCAACTGAGAAGGCAGATTAGCTTCGAAGTTTTTTGGAAGATATTCCAGTATGGACAAAACCAATGCCCCCAATAAGCGTACACTGTGATAGTCAGTCAGCTATTGGAAAAGCATAAAATAATGTGTATAATAGAAAGTCCAGACACATATGTCGTAGATATAAATCTGTGAGAACGTTATTAAGAACGGGCTTCATAACTTTAGATTATGTGAAGTCTAAAGAGAATATCACGGATCCATTAACAAAAGGTCTAACGAGAGACCAAGTTGAGATTTCATCGAGGGGAATGAGATTAAAGCCCATAAAATGATCTTGTCCCATGATGGAAACCCAACCTGGATTGTAAATTCCAATCTACAGGTTCAATGGGACAATCAAATTATGAGGTTAGGGTCAACCAAAAGTACTCGAGAAATTAAGTTTCCTAACTATTCCTATGATGAGAAAGTAATAGACCTGTCCATGAGAAGGTTAAGCTTTAAGCTTTTAATGATCCTTATACTTTGAGTATATAAGTGGAGTATGGCATGATACTCTTTATAAGAGATCACCTATATTGAATGTGAAGAGGCCGCTTCTATGAGATGAGTTAAGGGCTAAATCTCTAAAGCATTCGATGAAGTTTTCAAGGCAGTCCAGGGCCAAAATGGACAACAACAAAAAAACCGAGTAGTGGTTTGAGAATAAGTTGTGTGAGTACCTTTGTTTTGGTATACAAAAAAAGCCAAACAGTTCAAGACATCATGTCCACTGAATGGCAAGTATATCCGAAGGTATTTTACTAAGGGAGGTTCAAGACTTTCAACTACCTATCCTGATGCAACAAATTCTCGTAGAACTCCAAATTGCATGTAGCTTTGGTAGGCTTAGAGTATAGGCCAATTTTGTATTCATGTGGGGGATTATTAGAGAATTAGAAAAAATGGGTGAATGGGAAAAATTGATTTGAGTTTGGTGGGAATGAATCCCAGCCATTGATTTGAGTTTGGTGGGAATGAATCCCAGCCATTAATTTGAGTTTGGTGGGAATGAATCCCAGCCATTGATTTGAGTTTGGTGGGAATGAATGCTAGCCATTGATTGTAACTGTTGGAAGGTCTTGGTTGCCTATATAAGTAGCCTTCATCCAACATTCCAAAATATTCCAAGCTCACACTCTTCCTGAGCTCTCTACTTCTCCCTCTTAGTTTATAGTTTTCTGTCCCGTATAAGTGTCGGAGTTCTAAGGCTGCCTAAGGTTCGAAAGGTGTTCAATAGTGCTTCCTATTATTCACGAGTTTGGGCGTTGTACCTTGGGAACTCTATTACCCACGGAGGCCTGAAGCATATAGGTTGGTAATAAGAGTTTAAGGGCACACGGTGAAACTGTGGCCTCGTCCAGGATTTAAATCCAAAGTCAAAGGAATTCCTGTCCGAAGTTTTTACACACTTCGCTACAAGTGTGATCGTGAGAATACTCTAAAACTTTTCTCTTTGATTACATTTAACAGTTGTCTTTGATTATATTTAACAGATGTCTTTGATCTCGTTATTACTTTCATAAATTTACGAAGTTGTTCCAACAGCTGGTTGCGTCCCTGACAAATGACTCGCAAGTCAAGAACCGCGGGAAACCACATCCCTCCGTGCATGCATGCCTCGGGGAAGATTAACTTTGCACCTACGGATTTGAAACCTAACCCTCAAAGGCATGTGCCTAATATCACCATCTATTGTATTTAGATTGGATAAATGCATAATGTTAAAAAATGACAGAAAAATTGCTAGTTAAAAAACTAACGATCGACTTATTTACACATTAAAATTTTGGATTTAATTGGATGAAGATTCCAACATTGTACACAATAAAATTGATCATATGAGCTTTCTATTATTCTCACATGATCTCATTTAACTGCACGTTAATAGAATCAAAATTTATATAAATTTTAGTTAGATCATCATTAATTACAAAAATAATATAGTTATTTTATAAATGTGTGAAATTTATCAAACTTGCTGCCTTGAACAAACACGATTAATTTAATAAATATCTCGATATCAACAAATTTGGGAAAATGGTACGCAAGTGTAGGCCTAACCTTAGCGGGCACGTCAAAACGCTCCTCATCTTGCGCATAATTCCGTATCTTGGACCATATAATATATATATCATGGGGTTTCCGGTGGCCCCCTAATCTGAAAACGGATGTCGATACTTGACGAGGATCACACACCTTTCCGAGGCCCACCGGCATTGGTTTCAGATCTTAGCACTCGTATTTATGGTTCGAGACCTTTTTCGATGATTATATTAATTAGAACTTGGAAGGGTATGTTTGGCATGACTCTGGCCACTGATTAAGAGAATGGTGGTTCATGCATGACTAGCAACTTTGTTTTTCTTTTCCGAGTGTCGATGTATGAATTTTATTTTGTTGATTAATTCATTCGATTCAAGTGAAATATTAGATAAATGGTGAAATTTCTCAGCAATTAATTTCTTCAAGATGTGTTTTCGTCTTTTCATCTATCATTTTTTCTTGTTTTAGATTACCAATTAATAAATATTTAACTACGTATTTTAAAACTGTTGTGGGAAAAAAATAACAAGATGTCAAAGACGATCTCTTAACGGTTTGGAGGCTCGTCTCAAGGTCAGCTTCAACGAAAACAAGTGATCAAACGACCACCACTATCTAACCGAGCTAAGCTCTTCTAACCAGACTCTATTGCCCGACCTCCTAATCAAACCCTAATACCCGGCTTAAGAACTAAGACAAATAGAAGCTTCAAGCTTGATAAATGATTTGTGTGGTTGATTGTTGGATGATCTTCTTGAGTCCCTTGAACGTCCTTTATATAGGCGAAAGAGTCTGTCTCCTCCTTGCACTCGGACTCTGCCTCCTCCTTGCACTCGAACTCTTCTAATGCCTATTTTCAGGGATGCTTATCCTTATCTCGTGCCAAAATCACCCTTATCGCCTAGTTTTTGGGACTTATCTCTTCTGGTTAAGTCGGAGCCTGAGTTTATCTCCTTTGACCGCGTATGGTCTCATAGCCCTTCTAGCACATTGCCTAGCTCTTCGCGCCTTCTTAATGCAAGTAGGCTCTTTGAACTCTCTCAAGGCAGGTTACGCTTCTTACGCATCCTCTAGGCAAAATAGGCCTCTTATGCCTCATTAAGGCTTTTCGCACCCTCCCAAGTGAAAGCACCTATTTTGAGTGAAATAAACTCTTGACACTTCGTTTAGGTGAGTTAAGCTCTTAGCGCCTTCCTTAAGTGAAAGCACCCATCTTGGGTGAAATAAGTTCTTGACGCCTCCCTTAGACAGTTAAGCTCTTAATACCTCCTTCAGGCAAGGTAAACTCTTAACACCTCCTCTAAGCGAGGTAAGTCTTCAACACCTCCCTTAGGCAGAGCAGGCTTTTAACACCTCCCTTAGGCGAGGTAAGCCTTCAACATCTCCCTTAGGCAAGGCAAGCTTTTAGGTGAAGTAAGCCTTTAACACCTCCCTTAGGCAAGGCAAGCTTTTAACACTTCCATTAGGCGAGGTAAGCTCTAAACACCTCCCTTAGGCGAGGTAGGCTCTTCACGCCTCTCTTAGGCGAGGTAAGCCTTCAACACCTCCCTTAGGCAAGGGAAGCTTTAAACACCTCCCTTAGGCGAGGTAAGCCTTCAATACCTTCCCTTAGGCAAGGCAAATAAGGGTCTTCTCATACTTCCTCTTTCGAAAGGGCAAATTGGGTCTTTACACCCCTCATTCTGAAAGGCAAAGTGGCTTCTCACACCTCTCCTTCCAAAAGGCAAGATAGGCCTAATTGAACTCACCCTTCCAAAGGCCATGCTTTAAGGAGCTCCCAACCTCTTATGGAAGGAAAAATATCTCATTTAGTCACTCTTGGAAGGCAACACACTTTGGGAAGTCACTCCCCCTATTAAAAGCTACCGGCATAAACCCCCCACAAGGAGGCTAAAATTCCCTTTTGGTCACTTAAGGGAGGTAAAGTGCTTATGAAATTCATCATTCTCTCCTTTAAGTCAGCACGTATAGGCACAATTTTCGTTTGGACACTTAAGGGAGACAAAGTGCTTATGGAAGTCACTTTCCCTTTCTCTAAGAACCATGCGCATAAACCCCCTTACAAAGAGGTAAAATATTCATTTTGATCACTTAAGAGAGACAAAGTACTTCATGAAGTCACTTATGGAAGATAAAGTGCTTCATGAAGTCACTTTCTCTCTTTCTTAAGTCACATGCACATGTCATTTTCTCCCTTCTTCAAGTCAAATGCATATATCTCTTTTTCTCTCCCTTAAGTCACATTCGCATGTCACTTTCTCCCTTTGGAAGGCAAAACTCCACTTTAGTCACATTGGGAAGGTAAAGTGCTTCATGAAGTCATTTTCACCCTTCATTAAGTTACATGCACATGTCCTCCTTTGGAAGGCAAAGTTATACTTTAATCACCTTAGGGAGGTAAAGTGCTTCATGAAGTCACTTTCACCCTTCATGAAGGCAAAGTTTCCACATAATATCTTCTACAAGGAAAAGTACTTTGTGAAGTAATAAAAGTGGTCACTCCCAAAAGGTAAAATTACTATAACACCACCGTGGGAAGGCAATCGTGCTCTAACAAAAACATAACCCTCATAATTAAGATAGAACACGTCTTTCATTTGGTTAAACAACGTGAGCTAGTATTTAACCCGAACAAACAACATTAGCTAGTATAATGGACATTATATGACTTATTATAAATGAATTTACTATTTCGATAAATAATACTATCTGCAATTTATTATATCATTATTCAACCTTGAGTAACTAAATTTTGGTAATTATTTAACATCGATGTAGCCAAAATTTGTTGAGTCCTAGTTGGTGTATGTCGAAAAAAAGAAATAGTGAAAATTTGCTAGATAGATATTAGAGCCTGAAGACACAACGATCATTAGGTGGTGCTCACAATCATTTTCTATTTTGCTCGGATTCTTATGTTGGATTTCTATAATGACCTATATAATTTTTTTGTTTTGTAAAGTGTTGTATATTGTATAAGACATGTTATCTAGGAATGCGTATAACTTCGTGACTCATATTCATCGTTAAAAATTTTCTTTTGTCACCATGAACATAAGCATTATGTTGAACCACGTTATATTTTGTATCCATATTCTTTGTACAATCTTGTTCTCTAGTTAATAAATTTCTAACACTTGATATCAAAACTTTTGGTTAGAGGATGTCGGACGACATGCATTTTGCTCTTGTGAAATTTGATGATTTATCAAATTTTTGGGTTATGTCAAAGGCATGTCAAAGATCTTCTCGTGCAATAAGAGATGGTCATCATTCTCTTAGAGAACCCGAGAAAATAGAAAAACAAGAATGGAAGGAGACGTAGGCCGTAACAATTCGCTTGTACTTAGCAAATGATGTGATATATCATGTGGTGAATGAAGGATCACCAAATGAGGTATGAAAAAAATTGGAGGCAAGATATATGTCTAAGTCTTTGTTGAACAAATTTTATCTTAAATAAAGATTGTACATGCTCAAGATGAAGGAAGGCTCATATTTGAGCCAACACGTTAATGGTTTCAGTCAATTTATTAACGACTTCAAAAAGATTGATGTGAAAATTCAAGGAAGAAAACAAGCATTGTTACTCTGAAATTATAAAAGAGTGATAACATTTTAATTGTAATAAACATATAATATTTCTAGTGATAAGTCTTGATTCAATATTTGTATAAAGTGATATTCTTTTAATAAATACATATATTTTTCATAATTTATGAATTCAAATTTATTTTTTAATTCAATCGTCACTTTGTTGTAAGAAAATATATTAATCAAATATAGCATTTAAATGATGTTATAAGATGCGATTTTGATAATATTAACATAGGCAATGTATTATTTTTAGAGCGAATTGCCCTCAAGTCCCTAGGATTTGCTGAAATTACTATTTTTATCCCTACTATTTTAGAAAAGAGGATTTCATCCCCCAACTTTGCTTAATTATTACCCTTAGGTCCCTGGTATCGACGGCAAGGGTTTCGATGAAGGATTTGCAGTAGAGAAGAAGAGGAGTTTTCTGAGATTTGGGGGAGAAGATGGCATCGGCGTTAGACTTCGGCAAGAAAGGCTCCATGGTATAGTAGGAAGAAGAGGGGTCGGTAGGTGGTGTGGGAGGTCGTCGCTTGGGAGGTGGGTGGTGTGGGAGGTCGTCGCCGGGGAGCTGGGTCACCAGGGATTACTCTGTTTTTTAATTTTTTACTCAAGGGTAATTTGGTCATTTCAAGTCCTTCGGCACCAAAGAAATTTTCCGATTCTGGCACCAGGGACCTAAAGTTGTTAATTAAGCAAAGATGCGGGACAAAATCCTCTTTTCCAAAACAGTAGGAACGAAAATAGTGATTTTAGCAAAAGTCAGGGACCTGAGGGCAATTTGCTCTTATTTTTATTATTTGTGTAATTATTATTCAAAAGTTTAATTTAATATTCGAAAAAAAACATAAATTTCTTTTATGTAATAATTACTCTAAAATAATATTTCTTTCAAATCCTAACAATATTACTTTAGAAAATTTTACTTTAGCAATATTAGTATATAGTGTATGTTGGTCGCCGGGATCAGTGTACTTGTAGTCAAGGCAAGTGTTGTATTAATTTCTTCGTAAGATGATATTGTCTGCATTTTAGTACACTACAAACTATAACAATCGTCCCCAAGATACAACGACTGTTCAGACATTTCCAAGAATGATGCACACGTATCTCAAAAATTTTGGGCGAACTCTTATATACCCAGAACTTTCAGATGGAATTTTGTAGGGTATGAAGAAACGGGGGATGAGAAGAAGATGAATTACTGGGATGATACTTATCGCTGGGATAGATTAGAGGTGAGGAGGGCCCCTCTATTTATATGGGTAGAGGCTGTCATCCCAAAAAGCCGCGAGCATCCTACGAATAGACACATCCTGTGGCCAACAGGTTGTTTATTTCTGTCGCTTCCCTTCTGATGCACTCTGAATAAGCCTTGCCAAATGCACCTCAATGCACCTAGCACCTACTCCTAGCTTCGAGCCCGTGCTAAGACACATCATGTGGCCAGCAGGCTGTCTATCTTCGTCGCGTCCCTTTGGATGCACTCTAGATAACCTTTGCCAAGTACACCTCAATGTACCCAAGCACCCGCTTCTGGCCTCAAGCAGAGTCAACGAATCAATCTTTGGATAGTCAACCAAGTTGAGAGGTAAGGTGAGGAATTCCTTATAAACTTAGAAATCTCTCTTGCAATAATCGATATGGTACACACCATTATCCTTCTCTTACACTTATTACCTTGACTTTGAGCTTATGGACTTTGGCTTTGGGCCTCATTCAAATTCCAACAGTGTATTAACATGATAATTTTAATATTTTATTGATGAATAAAAAGATTTTATTTACAGAAACCAAGTGCTACGTAAAGCTCGAAAGGACAAAGCCATTTTCCCATTTTCTCTTTTTCCTTGTGAGAGCAAACTCTCTCTCCGTATGAGAGCTTCCTAGGTTTTTTTACCCGCCGCCTCCCCTTCTCCTAGCCTCCCCCTCTCCTCTTCTCATATCCCCTCATCGCCCTCCTCAGCCCTCAGTCCTCCCAACTCGTCGCACTGTCCAGCCCTAGCCGTCCTTCCAGCCTTTATCGTCCAGCCCTCACCTTCCAACCCTGTCGTCCAACCCTTGTTATCTAGGCCCAGGCTCACCTCCCCATCAATAGCTGATCCTCGCCCTCCTCAGTCCTCGCTGACCTCAGGTCTCGCACCACCATCGTCTGCCTTCTCAGCCCTTGCTAGCAATAGGCCTCGCACCTTTGCAGTCTACCCTCTTCAGTTTCTTGCCGACTGTAGCCACCACCGGTGTCCGCCCTCTTCTAGGCCCTCTCTGCTATTGGCCTCTTCTCCGGCAAGCCTAGAGCCCTCACTGGTGCTCCCCGTGGAGGTTGGTCACCATCGACCTCCTCCCCGGTTGACTGAATTTATTTTATCTTTTTTGCTTTCTGGTTTTTATTTCTGTGTTGTTTGCTGTTTCGAGCCACATCTGTTTAGTGGTCTCATTGTTGTTTGCTTAGTTTCTGCTGCTTTTGCTTGAACCGGTATTGTTCTGATTCAAGATCCTTTCGGATCTCGATACTTGTTCGATATTTGTGGGTGGAGAACCTCGTCTCGGTCGATTTACGTCAACCTTAGCGATCTATTGAGTTTACACTTAGTTGTCCTCTTGACTTTGTCTTGAGATTAATAGCCGAAACTTGTTTCGGTAGAATCCCGCCTCGATCGATGATCCTAGTATCTTTTCGATCGCCCTTCATTCCCCTGTTGTGCCGCCTTGCACTCATCGGACCAGTTTTGTTTTAGGATTGATTTTCTTGTACTTTATTTGCGTATGTTGTGACTCGTTTATTAATATAGCATGTGCGCAACTTTATCCCTAAAAAAAACTAGAAAGGACATCCACCAATGTCCACCAAAACTACTACCGCATGTGTGGTCTGGCGGATAGGGGGTCAGACCTTAAGCATGAGGTAAGAGGTTCGAGTCCCCAAAACCTCTCCAAGAACCGGAATTGTGGAAACAATTTCTCCCACAATTTTTTCTCACAAAAAAAAATGTCCACCAAAACTCTCCTTCCCTTTTCTCGCCGTCGATATTTGAACAACAATCGACGAAAACCCAAGAGGTCCACGACAAAACGCGCACCTTCACTCACTCTCCTCACCTTTGTCCCAAACTTTTAAACCACACGTCCCATTTTCTAAATTTGTGTTAATTGACTAATTCAACTTTAACAATATGTGATATTTGAAAAATTAACAGAAAGTACTTCATAATTAATATTTAAGCCTCTTGCATTTCTCATAATTGATATTATTTCACCTATGTTCTCTACTCTACACGCCTTCTTCCGTATATAGAGAAAGCTTCGTTCCGCTCCAGACAATGGCACTGCCATTGCCCTAATCAACAAATTAACATTAATATTCTCCTTGACTTTCCTATATATTACTTAGATAAACCTATACAAAATTTATTTCAACTCAATAAATTTGTGGATTCGAGTTCTGAAGAACGCAACTCTTTTATTTAAGTGCAAAATTCACTTTTTCCAACTCATTTGTTGGGGAACTTGTCAACTTAGGAATTATTACTCGAGTTTTAATTAATGGGTCCAATAAATCAAATATCAAGTGAAACTAAACCTAATATATATATATATATATATATATATATATATTTATTTATTTATTTATTTATCTCCGTAACCCAAAATTCTCCTATCTTTCCCTGTAACTTTGTCCACAACCTACTCACGAACCCACTCATTTCGTGCATTCACCTCTCTCTCTCTCTCTCTCTCTCTCTCTCTCTCTCTCTCTCTCTCTCTCTCTCGGTCTCGGACAATCATCATCATCATCACCCATTTCAAATTCTGCCATTTTATAAGAATCCAAACCCCACCCACTTCGCTTCACCCCTGCCCACTTCATAAAGTCGCCAACTTTACTCCCCAAGCTATGTCATTGAAGTCCATAGTGAAGGAGCTGAGGGAAATTGTAGCGAGTCACCGCCATGGGAGGAGGTCCCACATCGCGCCGGAGGGCGGGTGCGGGCTCCTCCCTCCGCGTCCTCGTCCGTGCTCGCCGGAGGAGGAGGGTGGTGGTGGCGCATGGGCCGGGCTTCCGCCGGAGCTCCTGCGGAACATAATGCAGCGCGTGGAGGCGGCAGGGTCCACGTGGCCGGGGAGGAGGGACGTGGTTGCGTGCGCTTCGGTGTGCAAGACGTGGAGGGCGATCGCCAAGGACGTGGTTTACACGCCCGAGCAATGCGGGCGCCTCACTTTCCCCATCTCCCTTAAACAGGTAACTTTCCTTTTTTGCTTCAATTTAATCACTTTCCTTTTATGGATTGGTCTACTTTTTTGTTTATACTATCTGGCCCTCGAGTCTACTGGACTGACTAATAAAATTTGAACTAAACGAATGTGAATATAAGTATCTAACTTAAGATTGGTCTGGTGATAAATTGATCTATGTGATATTTGGTACGGATTGGTCTGGTTTTTGTTTTATACTATCTAGTACACGGGTTAATTTACTTGACTAGCTAATTCAAATTCAATATTTTATATTTACATTGGGAAATGGATGTGTTAATTTAACCACCCGCCTGTACGCAACACTGATGTGTTTCTAAGAATTTGTAGTCGAGATCCGTTTAAACTGGAACAAGGAATTCACCGCTTAATCTAAGTGCTCTCTGTTATGGATTGGTCTAGTTGAGTTAGTATTATTAACAATTGGATTTCGGAAATGGTTGGTGTTATAGCCGGGACCAAGAGACGCTCCTATTCAATGCTTTATAAGAAGGGACAGGGCTACTTCCACTTATCTGCTGTATCTGGGTCTCAGCCCATGTAAGTACTCGGTACTCCTTCACCTTACACTTTGGCACTATTTTTCCGTATGACTCGGACTCAAGATCTTTTTAAGTGAATCTAAGTTGTTTATCGTTCAGAACAACTCCCATTGGTACCCTTTTGCGTTGTTTACTTGCTTTTTAAGTTTGATCGTTGATCAGACATCAGGTTTTACAGTTTCACTTTCCTGATCTCAATAGTGTTCTTCTCGTTGCTGCATTGTCTGTGAGATTGGATTATCATCTTGAAGTTAAATGACTTGACGGGCGCTGTTGTTTTATGCTTTCTGGAGTATTCAAATCATAAATGTTTTTTGGTCAAGATTCAAATCATAATTTGAAAAGAGTGTTTTGAAGATGATAGATTAATACATTCTTTGTATGTTCTTTAACCTGTTTTAATCGCAGCTCTATCAGGTGATGCTAGTAAATTGTTGCTAGCAGCGAAGAAGATCAGAAGAGCAACAGGCATGGACTTTCGGATCTCCTTAGGTGGAGCCGATTTCTGTCAAACAAGCAATAGCTATGCTGGAAAACTGAGGTATAGTTATGGTTTAGCTTTTGGGAATTGCCATCTTTTTCTTATACACGATTCATGCTGTATCCAATTCAACAGGTCCAACTTTCTTGGAACCAAGTTTATCATATATGACAGCCAGATCCCTCGGCACTCGTCCACCCGATCGCTACGCCGTTCGAATGGAAAGAAGAGTTCAGTTGATGTATCAGCGTGCGTGTTGGCTAGAGATTATGATGTGGCCACTATATGTTACGAGCTCAACATCTTCCGAACCAGAGGCCCCAGGAGAATGCTCTGTGCTATGCATTCAATTCCTCTCTCTTCAATCCAAGGAGGAGGAAGTGCTCCTACCCCAACAGAATTCAGAAGCAGTCCGCATGGGCAATCTCATTCTTCCATCGTATCTAAGACAAAGCAAACGCAGGTTGCTGTAAGATCAACCAGCGTCATCGGAAAGGAGTCCTTGGTATTGAGAAACAAGTCTCCTAGATGGCATGAGCAACTGCAGTGCTGGTGCCTCAACTTCAAAGGGCGCGTAACCGTCGCGTCTGTGAAGAATTTCCAGTTGGTGGCAGCTGTGGATTCTAGCCAAAATGTCCCTTTAGAAGAACAAGAGAAAGTGATTCTACAGTTCGGGAAGATCGGGAAGGATATCTTCACCATGGACTATCGCTACCCTCTGTCGGCCTTTCAAGCTTTTGCCGTCTGCTTGAGCAGCTTCGATACCAAGCCAGCATGTGAATGACCTTCCCCTTCTACTATCTTCAGCTGTAATTTAATACTTCCCGGAACAAAATGATGTAAATAACCTTGTTAATGAAATAGTAGTACTTCAATTTGACCAAGAATTTTAAGGCATGAGCATATTTACATAATCCTTTATTCTCTGGATGATTTATCATCCTTATTCTGACCCTTATACATAAGATACTGTAGAAGTTTGCCTCATGGCTACTTCAGAAGATTCCAATATCATTATCTGTGTTGCTCTTCTCGCCGCAGGCATAGCGACAACCGTGTCTTCGGGGCTTGTCGGGGTTATCTGGATCTGAGTCGCTTGGTTCCAGGAAAAGCCCTCGAAGGCATCGTCTTCTCACTGTGGATTCATGCGTGAGCTTCTCGGCCCGTGTGATGTTAACCTGTGCCTTGTGTGCAGCTGGTGGTGTCAGCTTGGTGCTTGCAGGAGGCTGTTCTGCTGGACTGAACGAATAGGCCACGCGAACGCCGGGGCTTCCCTCGTTGATCGAGCTTTCCATCACCATACAGTTATTGATACTCTGTGCATTGCTGTTGACATATGCCCTTATTGGCAGTTCTTCTTTTGTTTCAGGATTTTTACACTTGTTATCCTTCCAGTTGTCTTCTGCATCGGTGGTCGTGGCTCCGGTGCTTTCATCTGGATTGGGCTTGTAACCTCGATAAATATGGATTGAACCATCATTTTTAGATGGTTCGGAGCCGAGGTGCATATATGCTCCTCTATTTTCGCCAGCCAGTGTCACAACACTGACAGGTGTTTCCCCATGCTGGTTTGGAAGGCCTGTTCCTAGCTTATGAACAAATCTGGAGATATCATCCTGGATTTCTTTGTGAAAGGGTGTTTGATCACCAGTGTGCATCATATGATTATGTTGAGATCCACTTGGTAAATGGCTCGCCTTCGAGTTATTTAGCCTCACAGTTCTAAGATGTTCAGTGTCTAACCTGCTGGCGTGCTTCTTCCTTCCACGGGTATCCTTCTTCTCCTGGGGTTTCTTTTCCAAGCGAGGTATGACATTTTGTGGCATTTGAGTTGATTGAGGTGCAGCAGCCGACAGCTTGGGATCATCAATGGAGCCGGTTATCTTCCCTTCTTTTGTAAGCTCTTCTTCAGCTTTGCGATTTTCTTTAGTGTCCTTCGCTTCCTCAACGACCTCATTAACTTTAGCAGGAAGATCAGCACCATCTTCAAAGTTTGACTTTTTGGGTACCACATTTGCTGCAACAGCTGGGGTAGCTGTTATCTCATCATCCGATGATTGAACAGGCTCTTCTTGGTCAGAGGGAGGTGGTTGAGATGGAGCAGAATCAGGTGAAGATGGAAACTGCTGTGTCTCCTTTGCAGTAGGTTGCGAATCAGGAACCAGAGAGCGAGGCTGTGGTGTTGTTCGTTGCACGACAGCTGCTATCTCGGGTTCTGATGCATGTGCAGTCTCTTCCTGGTTCAGGGACTCAGAAGGAATGTCAGGATTGGCTCGAGGCTTTTCTTCTAGATCAGAGGCAGATGATCGAGGTGGAAGCTGCATGGTGTCAATGTCAGTAGGCTGCAAATTGCGAATCGGAGAGCGGGCTTGTGGTGTTGTTGGTTGCACATTAGAAGCTCTCCTTGACGGGGAAGATGGCACCGAGTTTGCCTGGCCTGCACGCTGAGAGGCCAAACGAGATGATGACCAAGGTTGCCGGGAATCGCGCAAGGGTGAAGGTGGCAGAGAAGCAGGCCTTGGCTTTGGAGGTGAGCGAGCTGGCGATGCTGGCTGAGAACTAACACGGGATTCAGTGGCTACACGAGGCGGATATTGTGGCAAAGTGGCTGGATCTATTGTTGGCGCCTTCAAGGGCGCAGTATCTTGAGCACTGGCATTTGTTTCTGTTGTAGAATTGGTTGAAGCTGGCCGAGACTGAGGAGCGGAAGGCTGGACCGGAGCAATCCCTGCAGGTCGAAATGGTGGCCGCTGAACCGGAATGTTAGCGCTCGGCCGAGAAGGGGCTGACGGAGTTTCAAATGGAGGAACTGGAGGCTCAGGTCCGGCTGCTACACGAGGAGTAGCTGAAGTTAACCAGGGGAGCCGGAACCGAAATCTCTCAGCCATTGATGATAGTTTGATATCTTAGTGATTTGTCGGAATGGAAATGGTTTTCTGAAAGCAATATCAAGATTTGGAGTATTAATAAGTACTCACGTGATACCTTGGAAAGTTTTGGGGACTTCAGGATCTATTTTACCTTGTCTAATTCAACAAAATAAACCTTGCTTCTTTGCCTATGCTAGGACAGGCTTCACTTGACGGAAACAAGATTCTTTGCCCATTTTCCTTCAATTACATGTCCAGGAATAAAGTACAAAAATGAGTATCGTCACGTATTCTATTTGGTTCTTTGCTTTCTAGGAGACAAACTTTCTATTTGCTTCTTTCTACCATGCAAGAAAAGAAGTCTCAACCTTGTAGGAATGAGAAATAACAGATGAAATACCTTGCAAGACAAGTCATTTCCGTGTCTTTCGCTGAAGAAAAAAAACTTCATATTAATGGCCTACCAGGTATCTTTTCAAACCACAAAATTTGCCCTTCTCAAATTTTTCTGGTACAGGATCAAGAATGCAGGGACTCATTCCAAGGTTCAAGGCTGCAATCCTGAAGCAGTGGCAGGTGGGAGATGGGCTCGAGAAAAGAAGCATGTTCTCGAATCTCGGATGGCTCACCTCGTCCTCGTCCCGTCGGGGAGCATACCAAGAGAAAGGTTTGGAGAATGTGACAGTGGAAGAAGTGCTGATGACTAAGGGAGATGAAAAGGTTGGGTCCTGGCTGTGGTGTCGGACCGACGACAGTGTGTACGACGCTGTTCAGAATGTAGGTTGCTGCAACTTTTTCTTTAGATTGGAAATCGATGCCTTCTGCTAAAATATGAAACCTGCAGATGGCGCGGAACAACATTGGGTCCTTATTGGTACTGAAGCCTGGAGAGCAACAACAAATTGCAGGGATCATCACCGAGAGAGGTACTGCACGTTCGATGCTGTGCCAGAACTCCGCTTTTTAGCTTGCATTCTTATGGTTGATCGGTATACTCATGTACTTGGATGGATGATCTAACAGACTATTTACGGAAGATCATTGGCCAAGGGAGATCGTCCAAATTGACCAGGGTTGGCGAAATCATGACCAATGAGGTTTATCCACTGCAAATACTTTGCCCGTCTTTAGGCATTGGCCATAACGATCTTTCCCGTCTGACGTTCTAATCTTATCAGAACAAGTTGATAACTGTGACATCCGATACGAACATTCTGCAAGCAATGCAGCTGATGACAGGTATCCGGCAATTCCATCATTGCCAGAGATTGTAGTTTTTTCTTACGATAATGGATAGTTTATAAGTTATAACCAGTTATCATGATCCTTTATTTTGCAGATCATTACATAAGGCACGTTCCAGTGGTAGATGGGAAAGTGGTTGGCATGATCTCCATAGTAGATGTCGTTCGAGCTGTCGTAGATCAGCAGAACGGAGAACTAAAACGATTGAACGAATACATCCGAGGCGAATACTAACAGGAAACATTTCCATGAATAAAGCAGCATACTGCTTCAGGAAGGCACTGTGCTTCAGAACTACAAAATGTTCTTAATGACAATTCGAAGGGACAAACGATTTCACAACACTACAATTCTTTCTTTCTTAGTGTTGATGTAGCAAACATGCCGTCATCACGAATGAATCTAAACGCGAGAGACACTGCTGCATCCAAAAGAGTTGACCTCAGATGCTTGCTTGAGCAGATTGTTTACTGACATGAACATGACAAAAAATGCAAGATTTAGGTGGGGCTACCTGCAAGTTCATTGTTATAGTACCATAGCAACGAGACCAAGGACCATAAACGAAGAAAAAACTACAAAAATAGTGATCTCTAAGTGGTAGCTTTCGACGACATCAGAGTCATTAACAGCGTGTCTGATTCGGAGAAGCCCTGTGCCTTCATCACCTCTTGTAGCCGACGAGCTTCCTGCCCAAATCCACCAGCAACGAGCCCATATATAATCCTCTCAAAATCAGCTGCACCCAGCTGCTCCTTGTTAGCTTCTAGGACTCCTAGAGCTTGAAGAGCCTTCTTCTCAATACGCGCCCTCGAATACATGTCACACAGACTCACTTGAATCTGGAGAAGAGGAGCCTGGCCCAGATCTGCGATCTTTCGCAGTAAGTGCTCAGCCTCATCAACCAGTTGCAATTGTCCCATCCAATCAACAAGAACGGTGTAAGTAGCAAGACCTGGCTCAAACCCGTCCTTCTCGACTCCTAACAAAAAGTCGAGCGCATCATCCAGTCGATTCACCTTCTGATAAGCTCTGATCATGCTTGCAACGCAGTTGTCGTCGGGTTTGAGCCCCATACTTTTCATACGGTCAAATTCGCCCTTTGCCTCGTCGGGTCCATCATGTTGACCATATGCCTCGATCAGATGAGTGAAACTTTCCACATCATGCTCATATCCCGAAAACACCATGTTGCTTGCAATTTGTGATGCTCCAGAAGAATCACGGTGTTTAGCAAATGATTTGAGCAATGCCATGTATATCTCTCTTCCAGGTTTGATTTGTTTTCTATGCATCTCCTGAACCAACTGCTCTCCCCGCTTAGGATCGCCAGCATTGATATATGCTGATATCATTGAGTTATAAACCTTAACATCTGGAATGAAACCATGATTCTTCAAATTTTTGAATGCTTCATCCGCACGCTCACAGTTGCCTGCTTTGCTGTACACCTGTACTAGAACTGTTAACGTCAACATGTCAGGCACGACCACATTGTCAGTCATCTTCTTGATGATCCTCTCAGCATCCTGTAAGCGATTCCCTTTTGCAAGTGCGTCAATAAGGGCGGAGTAGTCACGGACATTTGGTTGAAAGGTTGCTTCATCCAATAGCAGTTCAGCTACCTGAAAAAATAAGAAGAAAACAGAATCAGGGTCAGCATATCTCATAACAAAACAATCACTTTCCCAGAGCCGAATCATCAGAATCAAACAAGTTCTACTCCAAGCTCATCATTCTATCTTGAAGAAAAACAATAACAGGATGATGCAAGAAATTGCGCTACATTCATGGATACTCTCGTAAATAATAGTTTGAAAAGTGGTAGGGATGTTGTTGACTCATCAAAGGCCACTTGCCGTATCAAAAATACAGACCATGCAAAAGTACACAAGTGCTGGCCATCAATCTACATACTGGATCAACAAGGATATAAACACGTAACAACGGAGAATAGAATTGGTACCTTAAGATACACACTATAATTCCGTTCCTTTAGTTTCTCGAGCAAACTGATCCAATCAATTCTGTTAGGCTGAAGAAGCTCTGCCCACTGGGTTAGTAGTGGAGAAGGGTCATCCTCCTCCCTCAGTTGAAGAACTTTCTCATTAACTAGTTTACATTTACCAGATATGTTCTTGGGCTCTCGAGGCCAAACAGCTTCTCCTGCTTCATGAATCTTATCGGAAACTTCGCTCCACTTTGGATCAGAGAGGTCAAGTCCATTTATCTTGTACCGTATCTTCCCGTGTCTTTTTGGAAGAAAAGCAACCTTTGGCTTGTCTTCAAGTAGACCACCCTGTTGAAGGGTAGTGTCATCACTCTTTTCTTCAGCTCGGTCGTTCTCTTCGGATGTCCCTTCTTTCCTTAGCCTCTCCAACTTCTCATAAAATTCACTCTCTTCCATCTTTTCAGCAGCCCATTTAAATCTCATCTCTCTTAGCATGTCCCCGCGAATCCCAATTTCACCCGCAAACCTACACATTTTAGTCACCTCTTGGCACTGCAAGAACTTCTTCATCTTCTCCTTCTTCTTTTCCTTTTCCATATCCTCCAAGACCGAATTACTAACTTCCCACACCGTCTTCCACAGATCCTCACTAAAATCAGGCGACGAAGCAGCGGCCGAAGCACCGAGCAAATGCTCCACGCCACCCTTCTCCATCTCAGACACAACTTTCTGAACGATAACTAACAGCATATTATCAACCGTTGGCTTATCACAATCCGGGTACGCTTCAGATATCTTCCTCCGCATGATCGCCACAAATCTTGAAAGGAACTCATTCGTTTCATCATCCTCTCCCTCCTCCTCCTCGGACTCCATATTCGACTCAAAAACTGCCTCCCGCCCCCTTGTTTCCCCAGGAGAATGGATACACCTGCCATACGAAAACACAGGTTCGAAGCACCTAAACCCTCCAATAAAAATCCTTTTCCCGCCATTCCTTGAATCGCTTAAAGCGGGTACAACCCCAGTAGCACCGGAGAAGTCTCTGTGGAAGCTATAAGGCCCCAGAAACTCTAACCTCCCACAACACCTGGATAAGCTACCAACGGTCTTCCTCCTAATTAGATGCTTTAAACTCATGTCTCGCAGATAAACAAAACAAAACCCTGAAACCCAAAGTTCAAAGGTAACAATAAAGTTTAGACCTTTCTATAAACAAACCCGCAAATATCCCCAAACTGAGAACCCAGCAAGCAAACGCCGAAACCCTAAACCTGAAATTAACAATAAAGTTTGGTTCCTTTCTAATTGAACTTGCTTTTGGTGCTTGGGAATGTTCAATACAGCATAGAGAAGAGGGAAAGGGAAGAGCTTTTACCTGAAATGAACAAAGGGAAATGCGTCCCACGCTTCCTGATGATCGGACGGCGGAGATTCGATCGGGCCGGTGGTAGCAACGCGGGGGAGAAGGGTAGAGAGGGTTTACGGTCTATTTGCTAGAACCCTTTGTGTTGTTGAAATTAACGGTTTTGATTTTGGTAAATGGACAATTTTAAGTGACTGAAGTTGTGATGATTGCCATTATCGGCTCTTGAGTTTTTCAATTTAACCACTGTAGTCCAACTGTCCAAGTGTGTTATGGTCCTTATGGATTATTATTTTTCCTTAAAAGGATGGGATTATCCCTCAATATCGTCGAGGAAAATCTGAAATCGTTTCTGTCTTTTTGTTTTACAACCGTGGGAGAGACTAGTGAATCCAATAAAGAACGACTAATTTAGAATTTTAAGTACGATATAATGTTTGATTTTGTTTACCAATTTTTGTTCTTAACAACCTTTTCAATCTTTGTAATATGGATATTTGCATTTTTTATAATATATTTAATTGTATTAAACTTAAATATGCTTACAAACTGATTAAAAAAAATTAAAACCAATTCCAAAATAACAAAATAATAATTTTGCAAATTAGGAAACTAATATTAAATTATGAACATATTACATGTTAAATTAGGAAAATTATATTAAAACAAATAAAGAGTACATATGCCTAATCAAATATTTATATAAATTACATAATTCTTGCCAAATTACATAATTATACAATATTTCCAATTAAAAATTACTATTTTTCTCAATTACATCATTTTTATCAAATTACATAAAAAATATTACAGATTTAAAAAAAATTATAAATCAGCAAATAGAAAAGGAAATAATTCTTGCGTTCCACAAAGGCGAGGTGTCGCATGGCACGCATAGCATTCTACGACCTTCTGACACGCAAAGACGTGACACATATGTCAGTCTTCGCATGTGCTCTCGTTCCTCATTAGGGCGTGCATTGTATGTGCCAAGGTCGAAGATGTGACGCCTTTCCTGGTGCAAGTGGTCTAAGAATGCGTAGCCTTGAGGCTACCAACTTGTACGGAGTTCTGACTAAGGAAAGGTTAGGAGAGCTTGAGTACCATCGCGCGTTATTGGCAATGTTACAATCAAGAGATACTTTGCAAGAACTCTTCAACTATGGTGTAAAGCAATTTCAAATTAGGGCACTCGGAGGGAACATAGACCTCATTTCGTTTGAGCTTGTAGAGGAAATATTGTTTTGGTCCGAAAAGCTATTATCGTAAAAACCTGAATAACAAGGACACAAAAATACTTTGATCTTCTTTATGGTATGGGTTAAGTTAGTTTAACATAATCTCAAATTTAAGAAATTGTTCATCGGAGAACAGAATAAATTATCTTGGGCAAACACCTTTCTTTCTTGACTGTCAAGAAAGATTAAAACATCTTCAATAGGATTCTACTTTTTAATTTCAGCTTGATCCATCGAATTTCCAAACTTATTGACATATCTTATCAGTTGGATAATAGTCTTATTCTCTTTTCTCATTGATCTGAGCGAGGTTCAAATTTGAATTGTCCTTAGGATAATCATCAAGTCAACTAGTCACACCAAGTCTAACTTAATCAAGTTACTTAAGCTAAATAGCTAATGGTATGAACTAGATTTTCGATTACTCGCAACTTAAGTCATAAAACTGATTTTCTTCCGTTGAATTATGAATTCTAATCTACCTGAGAAACTCTACATTGTATATTGTGTTTATGATTTCAAAACCAAATAAGCTAAGTCAAGAAACTTTGTCACTCGCTTAACACTTAGTTCCATTTAGACACTTTATCAAGTTTATGGCGTTCTCTTAATAGACTTCACTTCCTTCAGTTATGCTAACATACACTCTTGACTCGAGATAAATAGTATGTTTAACCTTTTGCAATTCATTTAATCAAATTATTATTTGCAAATAACCAAAATTTTATGGGTATGGTCATATTCAAGTGCAATTTTTCAAGAATAATGTATTTTATTTCGGTTCGGTTGTTGCACGCGACTAAAAACCCTTGTGTAATTTGGACGATTTTTTTCTTCTTCTCAAAATGCATTATTGTCTAGATATATCACCAAATCAAAAAATCGATAAACGTCATCATGAAAGATTTGAAAATTTATACTCAGTGGTGTTCATGGGAAACATGGCTACTCGTGCAGATACCGTATGACTACTATTGAATGGAACATTATCATTGTTGTAAAAACCCACAGGTTAATAATCTTGTTCGCCTATAATTCAGGTTAAGTAAATTATAATAATTTCTTATGAACGCTACCAAACGATAGTTCAATCACGGAATTCCGGTTCATGAGCCAGCAGGTAACCTAATCTAATCCAATCCAGTGATCTGCGACTGAACAGCTTCAAGTTCCAACATTGAGATGGAGATTGGATTTAGGTGCATACCACTCCGTCACATGTGTATCATTTCCTTTATTTTACATCTAACGCACCACAATATGAGAATTTGCAGTTGAAAAAAAAAAATATAATGTCGTTAGACATAACATGTCATACTATTTTATATATGAGACATTGTCGATTGACAACAAATATAAAAAAAGAATTCATAACAACCATGCCTTTTTGACAAAATATGTCATTTGTCAACAAGTTTATTTTTTCTTCGGTGTACAAATAATTATTTATTAGTTAATTGTAATTTAAAATGGCATATGATAATGTTAGTTTTGTGATTTTCTATTTTTGAATAGAAAGAATTATGATAACCATGGACAAACGTTTTCCACAACTACGTCCTAATTAATAGGGCTATTTGTTAAATTTTAAAATTTTCTAACTTACCCCTAGTTTGCATCGTACATAATGGTCCATTGTTTACTGAATCCATTCCCATTAAAATGAGGTGCTACGCTCACAGTTGCAATATATGAACCTCGGAAAACGTACTTGCGTATTAAATGATCAGATATTTATGATACTTATCTCCTCATGATGGCAGCTAAATAGGTTGTATACATCCCCAGCCAATAAATGTAATTACATAAGATATTTGATGTAAAATCAATATTTTTATCCTATTCAAATCAAACAAATCTGTATATTCAATAAAATTTGATAATTTTGACGATGTGATTATCTTATAAATAACACCAATCCAACTCACTTTGCACTGGACCGCTCTGACTTTTAGTCTCCTCCCTTGACCAAGGCAGTTCCTTCTGTCTTCGTCTCTCCCTTTTGCTTTCGTCACAGTTATGGCGGGTTACCTGTCGTCCTCGTGGTCGATCGAGCAGGACAAGCTGTTCGAGATGGCGCTGGTGCTGTACGAAAAGGACACGCCGGACCGGTGGCATAAAATAGCCAGGGTGGTTGGTGGCAAGTCACCTGAGGAAGTGAGGATGTACTACGACCGTCTGGTCCAGGACCTCATATTGATAGAATCAGGCCAAACCCCTATTCCTAATTACACCAAAAATCCACCCACCAACACCATAGGGATCGCCGAAGTTCAGAGGCAAGTAATCATCGTTGGATTTCGTCACTTTTCAAATATAACATCAGTTTAAATTTGAGTTAGTCGGTTAATTGATGTTCGAATATTCGATGATAATAACCAAAATAATATGTGTACTCTATGAATATACAGGTCAGTGCAGAATTTTAAAATCCAGTGAAGGCCACAAAAGAACCAAATTGAGAGTTTTTGAAGAGAAACCATAAGTCTTTATGTTTGGTACATATTCGTTAGATTCGTCATTTATCTTTCTGTTGGAAAGATATTAATAGATTTATTATTCGTCTAGTATTGTTTTAAAATCGTTTTTCTAGTATTTATTGTTTTCTCTACTAAATTTGTTAAATTCTAACTATTCTAACGTATTTATATTTCTAATGATCAATCTTGCAATGACTACTCCAAATCAGTCAATTTTGTCTCCAATGTTCCAGTAAGATTTATTTTGAACATGAATGTTGGTCAAGGCACGAAGAGCTAGTGATAGTGTGATACCAGTCCGTCAAGTGCTGTTTCTAAACGTAGCAATAATCTCTGTGTTGTTAACAACGAATCCTACTCGAAGCCCATAGTTATTGCGACGGCCGAGTTACAGAACTTGTGAAACCATGTAATATATCCCTCTTTCAAAGTTTTTCTAATTTAATCAAATTATTTTTTAAGATAGATTTAAGGGGAAAATGAATTCTTGACTATCATTATTTTAAGTAATACATATACAAATGCCATCGTATAACTTTTCAATTTCGATGAAATCAAATATTACGAGTAAACCTACAATTTTTACTCGGTCACATATTACATCTCCCGTTAAATGCTAGCTCTATAAACAGCAAAGGACTCCAAATTAACGTCACGAAACTCGAAATCACAAATCCTTCCGCCAAAGAAGGGCAGCGGGAGGTAGCTTCCAATGGTCACAATTATCACAACCAAACACTATAAATACCGCAACTAAAACCCAATTACAATCATCACCATCATTCATTTTCTAGATATATATAAAAAAATAAGGAAAATTATATTGAAATTGCCAGGAGACATGGCCAGAGTTGCTTTTGTGTTGGTATTCTCGTTGGTGCTGGTTATGTCCATCTGTTCAGTCCGGGGGCGGGAGGCGCCGACGGCGAGCGTCGGTGATCAGATAGGCCAGGCTGCCTCCGACGTTAAGGATGGCGTTAGCAGCTTCGCTAGTTCGGCCGGCGACGCGTTGAAGGATACCAAGGTTACCGTTGAGGACTCCTCGTTGGGTAATTGGTTCAAGGACAAATTGCAGTAAGGACTTGTCCCTTCATTTGTTTGTAAAATTTTACCGAGTCGGAATAAAATCGAAACACATAAAAGATGTAGAATCTATAAATAAAAAAACAAACAATTAGATTTGAAAACAATTGTTTTGCACAACGTAACGAGATATTTCAATTGGAACAAAAAAAAATATTTATGCTTACATGAAATGACTATCGTAAAATTATCACACATGCATTATTATTATATATGAAATGGTCATTGTAAATTTTCCGTATTTGTGATGATTGTATTGGTTTTTTTTACTTAAAAAGCAATCACACGCGAAATTAATTGGTGTTATTTTTCAGAGACGTGGGATTGGTCGACGAGAGTGGCTCCCAGCCGACAAATGCTGGAAAAGAAAACTCGCCACCCTCAGCTTAGCTTAGGTTACTCATAATTAAAAATTGGTTTTTATAGTATTTACAGTTTCCTTTAAAAATGTTGCTTCCTCTTGCAAATAATCAGCAATTTGTTGGAGAGATGATGCTAAGGCGACTCTCTTATGTTTTACATTTGTGTGATCTGCACAAGAATATAATGTAATTATGTATGAATATTGTACAAAAATTAAATGGTTGGTTTATTGCACTGTCATGGTGATCCAACACCAAAATCAGCATGCTTGGTATATTTGAATTCTTGCTAAAATTTGTAAGATGTAAGATTAACTGAAGTTGTCCAAAAATATCATGTATTTTTACAAAGGTCACTCTCCTCTGCTGTATTTTACACAGTTCACATTCTTTCTGATGTAAACGCCAATTGATTTCATTTTTACCACACAGAACGAAAAGAGGTCCACAGGGGACCGTTTCAAAAAATTTCCAATTTATTGTGATGTAAACATCATTAGACCACAAAATAAAAAGAATTATTTGGAAAAGAAAAACACTCAGAAAATAACAGCAAATAAGACAAGGAACCCATGTCCCTTTTTTCTGGTGCAACAGAAATGGGAATCATGGGCAGGGAACGAAGACGAGCACCTTTCCTTGATGTCCTTCCCCCTCCTGTCTCTTTTATAGAAACTAATGAATCTTAATCAGTTCACAAGATTAAATCTGAAATTTCAATTCCCAAACATCTGCCTCACAGCTCAGCAAGCCAGTTTCAAAATTTGAGACATTGGATGAGTACACTGTACACCTATAATTTTATAAGTCCATCGTCAATGTACCTACTGGTAAATAAAATTTAATAAATAGATATAAAATTTAAATTATCAACAAGTATGATGATTAAATGCTTACTAATAAATTTACTATATTTCTAAAGTGTTATTCAGTTAGAACCTAATAAACCCAATATGCTAATAAAAAGAGAGAATGTGAAGAATATTAGTACTCACCGTATGAGTATCATGAGCTGCTCAATGAGCATACAGTTTTACCTCAAAATCACAACCTAATATCTAAACTTAGAAAAATTTAACACGATTTTAGTAACAACTCGAACTCATTATCTCATAACAACCTCTTACCAACTGAGTTAAGATCGACGAACTTGACAACTGAAACCATCCATAAGCAAATAAGAAGAGGTGGATAAAGAAAGAGACAGGACCTAAAACGAAACCCCGAATCCAAGAACTAATGTAATCAACAACATTAATGCTAATATATCAGAAACGTAAAAGCACTCATTAAACACTAAAAATAGCAACAACAACAAAAAAAATAAGAAGAAGCATAATAATAACAATAATAATAAAAATTCGCCTAGACCGAAGAACCAACACTAGCTAATTACTAACTAATGACAACTTAGTTCGTGCAACAACTAAACCAAAGAAGTCGTTCTCGATAACTAGTTTAATTAAACCCTAAAAGTGGAGGCTGATCCTGCTCCTCGTCCTGAGACGCACCGCCGGCGCCGGGGGGCCCACCTTTCCGGAGGTTCTTATTATTGTGCATCCAAACCTTGAAGACCTGCCTCCGGATCCCAGCCTCCTCGCAGAATCGGTCGACCTCGCCCTCGTCCTGGCGGTTGATCCGCCATCCGATCTTCT
The DNA here is from genome assembly GCA_012979155.1 of Hypericum perforatum. Taxonomy (NCBI): domain Eukaryota; kingdom Viridiplantae; phylum Streptophyta; class Magnoliopsida; order Malpighiales; family Hypericaceae; genus Hypericum; species Hypericum perforatum. The sequence continues at coordinate 92,504 of SOPF01027910.1, forward strand.
CCGCGAACTCCATCATCCTCTCCTTCTGCTCTCCCGTGAACTTGGTCCGGAACCTCTTCTTCGCCAGCACGTACGGAGGCGGCGGCGGGTGCGCCGCGACGTTGCTATCATTCGAGTGGCCTCCGTACACGTTCAGCTCCTCGCTCGACGGGGAGTCGTTCCCCCCGAACGCCACCGCCACCGGCTGGACCACGGGGGGATACCTCTGATGCTGCTGGTGCTGCTGGTGGTGGTGGTACGATATCGCCGGGAGCTGGAGGCTGTGAACCATGGAGCCTCTCCTCCGGTCGCCGGTGGCTTCGGTCTCCTTCCGGTGGAAGTTCCGGTGACACTCGCAAGCAGCGCACTTGAGGGCCTCGAGGGTTCCCTCCTCTCCTCCGGGCATGAACTCGCCGCATCCGTCGTAGACATTCCCTCCCACGCTCGCGGCGTGGTTCCTAAGGCACTCGCGGTACCTCTCGTGTGCCGGCCTCTTTGACGAGGAGGAGGAGCGATGGTGGTGGGGATCAAGGGCTTGTGTATAGGTCAGGACAGCGGTTGTCGGCGCCGGAGTTGAGGAGCCGTTGCGATGGTTGTTCATCGTCGGGATCGCGGATCTTATCTCGTTCTGATCTTGCCCTCTTACTTCCATAGCTCCTCTTACACTTAAAAGGATCAAACAGTAATTTAACCAAAAGAAACCCTAACTATAAAGAGATGATATAGCATATAGTTTGAAGATAATTAGATGGGGAAGAGAAGAGATGATCAAATCACTCATAAATATGTAATAACCAACAAGATGAGGTTGTTAACTAAAGGCTCTCTTAAGCCCTAATGGTGGTGGTAATTAGGTTAGAGATGTATAACCAAGGGGATATATATTATATAGCTAGTTGGAGGAGTTGAAGGGGGTTGGTTTTTTTGTTTTTTCTTTAAATTAATATTTGGGTTATTGGGTTTGGGGGAATAATATCTATCTGTGTGTAATGTGTGTGCTCCTGTGCTCCCAACAAGCCAACTTACACTTACATGTCCAACAAGAGACAGCTTGGTTGCTTGTAGTGAGGCCAGAGCCAGATACCTAACTTAGCTTTCAGTTTTGAGATTGAGATGCATATATTTTTTTTAAAAAAATTTATAATTAGAATCGTAACTAATGTCAATTCAAATTTATTTGAATTTATTACCATTTACAAGAAAGAAGTGGATACAATACATACACATGGTATGTACGAAATAAGAAGTGGGGTTAGTGAAGTGATGTGAGGGATTAATAAGGAAGTTGGGGTAGAAATGGAATTGCGCTGGTGTGTGTCTCTCTCTCTCTCTCTCTCTCTCTCTCTCTTCTTATTCTTTCCCTCTCTTCTGTACAAAACAACCGACAACGTCATGTTCATCCCTCTCCCACGCCCTGCCACTAGTGGGTCCCACGTTGCCCCATTCATTATTGCCCCTTTTCTTCCCCATTTCTTATCTTTAACCCCTCCAAATGACCAAACAAGATATGCTTACTTGTGTATGTACTACTTACCCCCCTTCTAATTGATAAGACACCTTTATAATTTAATTTACATTTTCTATGTACCATCCATTATTTATTATACTTGCTAATTTAGATTTTGAATGAGTAGATCTTCCAAAAGATGAAAGTACACAAGTGTTTAATATGTCTACCTTTTAAATATATTCTAAGTCAATGTATTTTTTTAAATGTATTTTTTTAAATGTAAAAATTGAAGTCTTGGTTTATTTTTATGTACAATGGATTAATAATATGCATGCTTCCCCTAGCTAAGAAAATAAAGAGACCCTTTTGACCCATTGACCCGGGACCCTTTTCTTAAATGTAAAACAACGGTCGAATGAGAATCTAAACTAAGATTCTATTAGGAGCAAGATCCCATGCAGATTAATTAATTAATCATGGTATAATCCCAATTCAGATAGGAAAGGGAGGTGAGAGTTTTGGGAAAGTGAAAAGAAGGGAATTATGTGTGGCCCACCGATAGGTGTATTTTTGTCGTGTAGCTATACGGAGAGAGGCATGGTATAAGTTAAATGCGTGCATATATTATGATTCTACACACAGATTTTTTCTACAAAAATTATTATTCAAAGTTGGACACTACAGTATTTCACTTATATGAAATTATCTAGTTCTTTTATATCCTAAAATTTGAACCAGTAGTTCTTTTCAGTGAATTAATCTCATTGATATTTACAGACAGACTTTTACTTATTGGCTCTCCTAACATTGGCAAAAAATGTATATATTATTTTAGGAAAATGAAGTAATATATTTTGTTATTGCATAAGATGTATATGTTTGGACATCTGCAGCGCCTTCCGAACTCTGCAACACCATGCTTGCCCGCAAGCAATGTTGTAACCTTTCTGATCCATCAGTTATTTTGGTTTTTTTTTAGTGTTGATCAAATATTATCAAATAAATCTTATAACTTTTTTATTACAAATTTGGTATCTACGTGGTCAACAAAAAATTCGTTATTTGGACCATGTCACTAAAAAAACCTCATGAAAAACAAGTCACGAGAATTTATTCTATTTTGGTAACAGAAAAATTACCATAACTTGGACATTCACTAAAAAAATATCTATTTAGTCAAAGGGAATATTTATTATTTAATGATTACATAAAATCTCCCCAATTATCACACCAATAAAGACACTTGTTCAAATGGTCAAGCATTCCCACTTCCCTTATTTTAATATTTTCTTCCTTTTTCACTATTTGATGTCAAAATACCATTTTCATACCAAATAGTTTATGCAATATCATTTTCATACATTTAAACTATTAAAATTTTGATGGACCGCAATTTTTGTATAATAATTGAGTTTAATTACTATAATTTATTTTAGAAAAGAGAACATAACAAGTTACATACATTTATGACTTGGACTTTTAGAAAATTAATTTTGTTATTGAGATTTTTTACCATTAAGATAATTTGTTGTTCAATAACCTAATTTCTATTTAAATTTGGTTTGTTCAAATTTATGCTGTTGAAAATCATGATTTTATTGGGAAAACATGATTCATCAATTTTTTTAGTTTAAAATTTAAAGTATTATAATAGTTTAAATGTGCAAAAATAAATTGCATAAAACTATTTGATATCAAAATGATATTTTGGCATCACAGAATGAATGAAAAGGGAGAAAATTATTGAATATGGGATGTGGAATTCGAAACCCAGGTACGGTGAAGGAGAATGGTAAATGCTTGACTATTGGAACCAAATATGTTTGCAAATGTGATAAAGTGCAAATTTTATGTAATCGTTAAATATTATATATTCAATCCGAGCAAAATATGGAGTTTCTAAGTCATGTAAAAAATTTATACGAGTGGTCAAGACACAATTTTTTTCATGACTTAGTCATGAGTTATTTTTTCATAAATTAGTTGCCATGGATAATTTTTTCGTGACATAATTCATATCACAAGAAAAAAAAATTAGGAAATCACGTGAACACAAATTTGATAATTAAAAAAAATAGAACCAAATTGATTATTTTTAGTGAATAATAAAATATTTTTGAAAAAAAACCTGTATTTTGTCATTTTTTTATCCCACGTCCTCTTCTCTCTCTTCCTTTGTTTACTTATTATTTTGTACTTGGATTGGCCAACCACTATTAGTAAATATTAGGGAAAAGTATACATAATTGCCATGTAGTTTTAATACTTTACAAGATAAAGCCCTACAATTTTTTTTTCCAAATTCATTCATTGTAGTTTGTTTCTTGGACATTTCTGAATCTCACGCAACAAGATACATGTATGTTCACGTACGTGCCATGTCAGTTAAAATGATATCGATGAGAACTTTTTTATTTGTTTAAGTGATGATGATATGAGATATGACAAATTATTAAATTATTGTTAAATTCAAGATATTAAAAAATATATTTTAATATATTCTGGATGATGAATCACAAATTTTTATTTTGGAGCCTGTTGAGTTGATTCAAATTATTGTAAGAAGCTTAAACGTGTATATATGACTTTTTAGTTTATAATGTATCAAAATTTACAGTGTTATGATAACAAAATACTCGGTAGGTTGTTAAATTCAAATATATTTTAACATCTTTACACTTTAAATTTGAAAATATTATAAACTATAAAAATTGTAGATATAAGTAACTCTCTTTAACAACTTGAATTTTACTCAACCAAACTCTGAAATAAGAATTTGTGACTTCTCAACTAAAATATATAAAAAATAGTTTTTCTGAATATACTTATTTTGAATTTGGGACTACTTTGGTAATTTTTTTGCATGTCACGTCATCATGACTTAAATAAATAAAAAGTCCACGCAATATTTTCAATTGTGTCGTTTTGGTTGTTGTGGCATCCATGTGGACAGACATGTAACGAGATATCTATCATGACTATCCAAAATTTAAAATATCTAAGAAAATAAACTACGAAATCTAAATAAAAAAATTACATGGCCGTATTGTAAAAAGTGTTAAATCACAATTATACGTTTCCTTAAATATAAATACAATTTCCTTACTCTTCATTATAACAGTTCAAAATTTTCTCCTTATATTGTACTATGTTTTTATTATAAACAAGATGCTCTAAGCTACAAGTAAACACGGTCGATATTAACTATAACAACTCTAAAATGATCCTCTACATAGATGGGAAATATTTATAAATTGATTAACAATCTTTCCGAAACATATTGATAAACAATCTCAATCACATTAATCTTAAAATTTAATAATATGTTTATCATTATACCTAGTAATTCTTTTAGAATGTCTCAGCATTAAATCACAGACTCATTATATTCATAAAGTGACAATTTTAAATAAATATATATGTTTATAAATATTTTTATCATAATAACTAATAATGTGTTTAGAAAGTCTTAGCATTAAATGACAGTCTCAACTTTTTTCATAAAAATAATATTTTTAAATAAATGCATATATTTTTATAAACTTTATAAATTTTAAAAATATTTTTAGATAATAATTTGTATTTGTCAATAGACACTTGAAATGATAACACAAAGGCAAAAAAAATCGGACAAAAGTCCATGGTCAAACCATGAAAAATTACAATTATTGGTATAAAATTAAATTTGTGTTAGCCTTAATATATGATAATTTTAAATAAATTTTTTTTTCATGTTTTCGATTGTCTACTAACGATCCTTGCAATTGGCATATCGTTTGAACAAAATGTTTCAAGTGAATATTTAAATGACGTTAGATATATCAAATTAGTCATTAGAATGTAAAAAAAAGCTACAATTGTTCATTTTTTTAATTTGAAAATATACAAAATAAATTTTAAATTTGTATGTTTTGAATCAGAGACAAATCAATTTTTGTCGTTTCAGAAACAAAAACATAAACCCTTCTAATCTAACGCACTATTTTGTTTGGGATCAAAAAATCTTCATTTTCAAAAAATTATATAGACCAATCAATACATGGAATTCGATAAGTGAATAATTTATATTCATAGAATTTGCCTACCCCTAAGCTAACAGAGCAGCACAGGCTACAGACTCCACCAATAGAATTCTGAAAGCTAGAAGCCAGACGATGCCAGCGTCTTTTCACACATTTTTGCTTGTCTGCAAAATGTAGCGTTTCTTTGTCTCGGACAAAATCATATAACTGCTTTTGGTTATGGACATTTGACATTAAATTGTGACTTTCACTGGCACTTGCGAATAAAATAATACTGTGCAAAATATGTCAACATTTTGGGTGCTCACGTGAAAATTTATGACCTAATTAAAGAGAATTGGCGGGCACCTTTTACTTTTGATTTTCCTTTATTTTTGGTATCTTCTTTGGATTTTTAATGAATATGACAAATGTTATTGGAAAATGCAAGAAATTTGAGAATTAATGAAATGAGTTTATTAAAAATCAGTGCGCTAAATTAATCGTACCAACTATAGGCAACTAGCCCACATCCAGATGGCCTCAGATGATGATGATGATGTTAAAACCTCATGATGATGCAATCCTGAATTATGTGCCACAGAAAATTGCATTATTGTTCTTTACGGCCATTTAAATCCTCAATACATATGATAGTATATTTTCGCTAAGGCCTGTCGGTATACTGGTGGAGTAAAATTAATTCGCACAATCCATTCCAAAATTGGATATCAAGAAAATACATTAAGAGCACCGAGTTGGTTCTTGATTATAATTAAACTTGAAATTTCTAAATAATATTATGCAACAGTAATCTCCACCGACCATTATACATCAACGGTCGATAGATATTACTAATCTACACATCAACGGTTGGGCATAATCTCTCACTTGTTGCTCTCTAACATGCGCAGCGGCGATTAAGTTTTTTTTTTAGATAAAGTGGCGCGAAGCCTATATAGATAAACGAGTAACAAAGTACACAAACATAGAACAAAAGATCCAAACCGAACTCGAAACCGGTCCGATAATTGCAAGGTGGCACAGGAGGGGAGCGATGGGCGATCGAGAAGACTCTAGAGTCATCGATCGAGGCGTAGTTCTACCGAAATAAAATTCGGTTAGTAATCTCGAGACAAAGTCAAGAGGACAACTGAGCGTGAGCTCAGCAGATCGCCAAAGTCGACGTAAATCGACTGAGACGAGGCTCTCCACCCACAAGCATCGGACAAGAGACGAGATCCGAAAGAAACTCGAGTCAAAGCAACAAAAGCGCAAGCAAAGGCAAACTAAAACAAGCAAACAGACATCGAGACCACTAAACAGACATGGCTCGAAGCACAAAACAAAACAACTAAAAAAGCAAGAAAGCATTAAACAGTCGGGGAGGAGGTCTTCGTGGACCAACCCCCCCGGGAGCACCAGTAGGCGCCCTAGGCAAGCCGTAGAAGGGACGAGTTGCTGGGAAACGGGCCTTTAGCGGTACTGACGGCAGTGGAGTGAGGCCTGAGCCTACGGCCTGAGGTTGGTCAGCTAGAGAAACTAAGACGGCTGGAGGGCGGGAGTCAGAAGTCTTGGGCGGCCGGAGGTCTAAGGCGACGATGGTAACGAGCTCGGACGGCGACGGGCTTGGACGGCTGGGGAGAGACAGACCTTACGACGGCTGTCGGACGATGACCGGGACTGAACAGACGACCCGACGAACTGACGGCTTGGTCGGGCTACGGACAGACGAGGACCGGCTTGTGATTGGACCGGTGACAGAGGACTAGGACGGGCAAGGCTGGGCAAGGACGACGTTGGACGAGCAAGGACAAATGACGGCACGGTCTGGTGACGGCTCGTACTGGCGATGGACGGGCGAGGACGATGGGGGACGAGTTTTGAGCGGCTTGGGCTTTGATGGAGGCAGATGTGAGGAGGGGGTTGGGAGGGATAAAGAGGCGGCGAGGATAAAACCCTAAAAAAGGGAAGGGATACTCTCACGGGTGGAGAGAGAGGATGCTCTCACAGGTGGAGAGAGAAAGTTAGAGAGAGGCAGTTTGCTTCTTTTGTTTCAATTGAACTACCAGTTTGCGGCGATTAAGTTGAGTGTGAGGTAAAAGAGAGTAGGGTAGTTTTGTTCTTTGCAACAGTGGAGGAGTTTTTTTTAGGGTTAAAGTGGTGCGAAGCCTATATAGATAAAATGATTACAACAAACACAAATAAAGCATAGACAAACCAAACGGAAAACTCAACCAGTTCGACGAGTGCGAGGTGGCACAGGAGGGGAACAAAGGGCGATCGAAAAGACACAAAGGTCATCGATCGAGGTGGGATTCTGCCGAAACAAAATTTGGCAATTAAACTCAAGACACGAAGGTCGAGAGGACAACTGAATGTTAACTCAGCAGAATACCAAGGCCATCCTAAAACAGCCGAGGCAAGTTTCTCCACCCACACACATAGGACAAGTAACGAGATCTGAAGGGATCTCAGATCCGAACAACTAGGATCCAAGCAAAAACAAACTAACCAAACAAAACATAAACAAAAGTCATAGCCTACAGCTGCCAACAACAACCAAAAGTCATAAACCTTAAACAAAAGCAACCAACAGTAACAGTAATTCACAAAATTCGACCCAAGTTGTGAAAACAGGAGCGGAGACAAGAGAAAAAGTTTGAAACGGAACAGAGTGGCACCAGCTCCATAGGGTGGAACCCACGGTAATCACGGTCCCCAGAAATGTGACCCCGGTCCCAGCAAAAACCAACCGATCCATGCCCCCGCCTCAAACAACACAACGAACATGTACCCAAAGACAACAACGTCGTCCAAGAACCAGCTCTTGAACCATGGGTTCCTCTGGACAACAGAAGTCGTCGAAGCGCAGGCCATGACGGTGGGAATAGGGCTAAGGGAGACGACAGACGAGGAAGGCTCTTGACTGGACTGAGGAGGGCGATGCCAATGATGGCAAAGGCAAGACGGCAGCATGGGTAGTGAACGGCGGGGCTATTAGAGCAGCTAGGCGGTGGACAGCTTTGTACAGAGGTGGACGGCGACGGCTTGGCTCCATTAAGGGAGAGATGGCTCCAATAAGGGAGAGATGGCTCCAACAAGGGAGAGTAATAAGAGTAGAGAGAGAGATGACTGGAGAAGGAAGCAAAGACAAGAGAGGGAGAGGCGGTGGACGAGGCAGAAGAATATGGAAGAGAAGGAAAATATCTACTGGCACGGATCCCAAGTCAGAGAAGAAAAGGGGTCGACTCTCATGGGAAATATCTGGGTCCCAACAGTGGAGGAGTGAGGGGTGGGATTTTGCCGCTGCAGTTTTCTTTGACACTACACTGCGTTTTGCCTTTGAGATTAAATTTTGAGAAAAGTTCTTTTTAGTACCCTGTGGTTTGACCCATTCCCAACTAAGTCCCTATAGTTTAAAAGTGTTAATTCGAGTCCAACTTCGTCCAATTTTTCCATTTGGGTCACCTTCGACCAGTTTGATTCGTTTTTTGTTCATTTTGGTCCGATAAAATTCTATATTTTCAACGCCAATTGTCGACTGCGATTGACTCTCTGAAGTGTCCCCGACATGTGGATACCAGTTTCACACGTCTTCGTCGCCAAAATTGCAAAATCGAGCTTCAGATTTTCGAATCGAACCAGTCGGAGGTAACCCAAATAGGAAAATTGGACGAAGTTGAACTTGAATTAACAAGTTTAAACCACATGGACTTAGCTCGGAACGGGCCAAACCACATGGTACTAAAGTGGACTTTTTCTTATTCTTAATGAACACCGAGTTGGAGATCTTGTGACAAATTGGCATTACAATCTACATTATGTACATAATTATAATTCTATAAACCAAAAGCGTAGCAACATTGGAAAAGATTCAACATCCGTCCAGTTGATACACATTCGTTTGTTTGATGATGAAAATGATATTTAATGTAGGCAATTATGTAAATTATACAGGTATATATTATTGTTTATAAAAAATTGGAGGGAACGATGTGATCAGAAAGAAGAGAAAAAAAGAACATCAAAGTTGGTGAATCAATCTAAAAGGATCCAGGAGCATATGAAGAAGATCATTTCTAAACATCCGAGGAGGTTCATGGTCATTCACATTAACTGGCAACAACCTTTTAAAGATCCATGTGTTGGTGTTAGGAATACTCAACTGTGCCCTAATTACTTTTGTCATTTCCACATGGTTTCTGTCTTCCTATTGTATCGTTTCTCTCTCTATATTAGTTTAATTTAATCTCTACATTATTTATTATTCCCTTTGAGTCTTTGTATGTATGATCATTTGTTTACTGAATGACGATTATAGAGAGACACTAAAATCATAAAAAGTGTTTTTCCTTTAATAAGTATCAATTTTTTTTAAAAAAAAATCGGCTAACAATTTATAACATTGACCAAACGAGTTTTTTAAGGAAAAAAATAGAGGTGGTCGTCTCTACCTTAGCGTGTGTCATATGACTTTATTGGTCAAAGTCATCGCATGACATGGTTGTAAGACCAGCACAAGAAGGGGAAAACCAATGTCAAGCGGGCGCTGATACACGATGCTCCCGGTACGTCAGCGTAACTTTTTTTTTTTTGCCACGCTGATAGCACAGCTTGATTTTCTTTTGAGAGAAAGGAGTTTTAAAGACATTGTATAAATTACAAAGTAACCATTACAATGGATAAACACCAACCAAATACAAGGACGTTAAAAACAGAAATAGAAATATAACTACATATGGAAGCACTGCAAGATATCTCCGCAAACATCGTGGAAGAGGAGGTAACATAGCATTCACATGAGCAAAGGAATAACTGACCCAAGAGGCAGCTTGAACAAGTACCTCCAAAAAGGCAACCTCCGAAGATGCCTTCGTTATACCCCAGGTATAACCGAAGAAAGGACAGTCGATAGTAACCAAGAGCAGACGAGTCACAAACCTGTAGTAGATAAACACTAGCAACTAGATAAAATATAAAGCTGGAAATATAAAGAATAAATATAATCCATCAAAAATAAGACAAGTGTGGGCCACAAGAAGCATGAAAAGAATAAAAATAAAGTAAGATCGGAGGGGAGATAATCCCTTCCGATCATCCACCGGGGTAAACTCTGACTTGCTGGTTGAAGGGCCAGCTCAGGGTATCGCAAAGACAAGACTTGAAGAGCTGAGGGGCTATGCAGAGTAGCTCCCGAAGTGATGCAGAGACAAGATGAAAGGGTTGAGGGATAAACTTCGACGGCCACGAGCTCCAGAGAGACAAACTTCGGTGATGGCGAACTCTGACGGTCACGAGCTTCGGTGTCGCTAGATCCTAGAAGATCGGGATCTACACTAGAGAGTTCTGGCAAGGCAAGTTTTGACAAGGGTGAGTTCCGGCAAGGCAAGTTTTGGTGAGGACGAATTCCGACAGCCGCTAAATCTAGAAGGAGAAGATGATAAGGAAGATAGATAGATGGGTGGTGTAAGGAGATGAAGAGAAAAAAGGAGGCAATAACAAAAGAAAAAGGGGTATAACCTTAAACTCTCTTAAAAGAGAGAAGGCTTTGAAGTCTGACAGCACAACTTGAGTGATTCATAGATTTTTGTCAAGTCATTTATTTTTAAAAAAATTAGAAAATTTTTATTTTTTAAATTTTGCACCATTTTATTTGAATTAAAATTTTTATGTTGCTAATAATTATAAAAACTTAATTGTATAAAATAATTACACTGATGTAATTTAGAAATTTTGTTAAAATTATGTTGTAAATAATTTATAAAGGGTAAATTACACCTGGCCCCTTGTAGTTCGGTATATTTAACGCTTACACCCTCATTATTTGAAAATCGATTAAAAAACCCGTTAAACAAATTGTACAATTTACCCCCTCGTGCTGGAATCAGAGTTTTTTCCGGCGAGGAGGCATATGAAATGACTATACTATCCTTAAACTAAAAAAAATATCCTCTTTCCTTCTTCCTCCTTCCTCCTTCCTCCTCCTCCTCTTCCTCTTCCTCTTCCTCCTCGAGAAATCTGTTGTCATCACATCTTCCAGATTAATTAATTATTTTCACATCCCAGGTATTCTCAACCAATTGAAAAACCAATCTCGTGAACCTAAATAGCAATTGAAACCCAGAAATCAATTGAAACCCAAAGCAATTGAAACCCAGTAAAGTTCAAACCCAAAGCATATCCCTAACGTATCTGTAACGTGGGCGAAGCAATAAACACTTTAAAGATATGTAGGCCGATTCACCAAACAAAGCAATCAGAGCATATCCCTAATATTTTATACGATATTGTCTCCTCTTGGAAGGTACCGTTGAACAGCTTCTTGAAGGTATTGCTTCCATCATTTAATTTTTTCAAGTGACAAACCCAGTTTCCAAAAGTCACCTCAAATCGAAATCTAGACGAAACCCAGAAAGAATCTATGTTGTTTGAGAACTTGAAAGCGTGAACATGCCCGACCCTGGCCAACGCAACAAAAGGGACAGCAGACAATTTTTTACGAGGCTTCGAAGCGGCGATGCTTGAGAGAGTGGATTGACATTTCTTTTGCTGCTTCTTGAACTTGGCCAATTGAAGGGCCATAACGCCGTTACCAAGCTAGGGTTCAATAATCACAACCCACCAAGCGATGAGATTAAAAAAAGTGGGACGGGGGAAATAACAAGTGAAGCATATATTATTAATTTACCGATGAAATTCCTTCAAAGGACTAACAGATTTAATTAAAGACGTAGTGCGTTTCTTGCCATCGGCCAGCGAGGATTAGTGTTAGATATGGTTTTCGGTGAGGAGGGCAGAGAAAAGAGGAAGGAGGAGGAGGAGGAGGAAGAGTGAGGAAGGAAGGAGGAGAGAGATAAGTTTTTTAGTTTTTTCTTTTGTTTTTTAATATAAGGATATTTTAGTCATTTCCCATGTCTCCTCGCCGGAAAAACCTCCGATTCCGGCACGAGGGGGTATATTGTACAATTTGTTCAAACAGTATGAGTTTTTTAATCGGTTTGTAAATAATGAGGGTGTGAGCGTTAAATATGCCAAACTACAGGGGGCCAGATGTAATTTACCCATTTATAAAAGGTAATTTAATAATAAATAATTATCATGCAATTAAAAATAATTATGTTTCATTTAATAGTTTCAATTAACCATAAATCACCTCGCATTCCCAAATTTTTTTTACAAATTTTCATTTCTTATTAATTGAATTTTATTTTATTTATTCAATTATCCATAAATAACTCTCTCATTCCCAAAAAATGTTAATTGCATCATCTATTAAAATGAGAGAAACCTAAAAAGTGAAAAATGCTTAATCACATGAAAATTTTTCCTTTTGAAATCCCGTTAACACACATTAATTATACCCTTAGCTGTTAGCACACATTAAATGGGTATTTGGTTTAGTAGTTAGGGATTAGTGATTGACGAATAGATATCTAACAACTGATTTTTAGTGTTTTATGAATTAAATTAGAGCTGTTCAAACCCAAAAAGCCATTTTTTTCAATAGCTAGAATTTGTGGCTGTTATATTTAGCTGATAGCTGTTATAATATTAAATTACCAATATACCCTTGATTCATATAACTACTAATTAAATATTAAATTAAGAGGGACACTTTTTTTAATTGGCGAAAACATAGAGATAATACTCAATATTACTATATTAAATATTAAATTAAAAGGTACACTTTTTTTATTAGCAATAACATAGAAGTAAATACTAAATATTATTATATTAAATATTAAATTAAGAGAGATATTTTTTTAATTGGAAAAAGAATAAAGATAAATAATAGGTATTATATTAAATATTAAAGAATGATGTTTATGTTAATTACCCTTATAAGTAATTTTACAACTCAACAGCAACAGTCAATGCTAATTTACCAAACACTTTTGCAAAATTCGAATATCAGCTATCAACTAAGTACTATCAACCAACAGCTGATCAGCTGACAACCAATAGCTAACAGCTGAATTTCATCAGTCGTACCAATTAGACCCTAATTATAGGGCGGCCATTAAAACATTTTCATCTAAAAATTTCTTTGACTACAGTTTGAAATAATATTCAACTTATTACACTAAAAGACAAAAATATTAACCTAAGAATTTAAAATTAAAAATCAAAATCCGATCCACCCAAAATTAAGTTTTGACAAACTCAATTCAATTCATTTTCAAAATTAATTTCAGATTAACATATATATATATATATTTCTGTAAAATACATTTTGATATGTAATTTTATTTTCATATTTAATTTTAATATAATTAACTTATATTAAAAAATTAGAGGAATTGACAATAAAAACAATTAACTATACTAAAAAATAAAGTAGTGTCATTTTGTTGCTTTTCTATGTGAGTTCCGCTACTGTTCAACGAAAAAGACTGATATACACCAAAACAAAAAAGTCAAAACATAAGAAAAAATAGAATAAAGCCTTAATGCAATTAAAAGAAACTCCATGGTACTAAAAGAGGAAAGAGTATAAAAATACATATATGTCTATTGTAAACACACATCCAAAGTCCGAGGAAAGTCGAAGGGAATAGGTACTGGATTAATTACTGTAATTATAATATATAGGATTGTTCTTTACAAAGAAATCACTATAATATATTTTACCAAACTATTTAGACATAAATAAATTGATCATTCAAACTTATCAAATTAAACTAGCATGAATTATTTAAACATACATAAACAAACTATTTGAATATTAGTGATTATCCGAATGACATCATTTAAATATATATAAACTCATCGCGTAAAACCGTTCAAACATACATAAATGAATCATGCATTATAAATGAACAAAATTATTTGTACAGACTATATAGAATCATTTGAATGTTTAAAACAATCATATACAAATATAAATACATGACTATATCTATTCCCCATAATTAGAAGTTTCTCGAACTTAAATATTAACTATTTTAAGCAATGTTTTCAAAACTGACCTGGAGATCGACTCGATTTTTAGGCAATTTTTTGGTCGGACGGTCTGATCGTCAATCAGACCAGATTTAAAAAAAAATTATAAATTAATAGTTATATGCTTTTGAGGGTGTGTGTGCGTGGGCGTGCGCGTGTGCGTGCGCACACGTGTCCGTGTTTATGGGTGTTTGGTTATGGACTTGGGCATTTAGGTTATGGGCTGGGCTTGAACCGTTATGGTAGCTTTTAGACTTTTAGGTTGATTTTTTAAAAAATCTAAATGTACCAGATTTTTTGGGTCTAATTTTATGGTCCGGTCCGGTCAAATTGGAAAAAATCTGGTTCATTAGGTAAGCGTACGTACCCGACTTTTTATTCAGTATATTGCCCGAGTTGGCCGGACCGCCGTTTTATAAAATCATTTCGAGTTTATCAAACGCAGAAATACTCTCTTTACTGTGTTTAAAATAAATGCCCAACGGGGCGGGCCCAGGCCCAGAGCGGTGCAAAATTTCAAACTTTGGGTCTTACGTCAGCGGTCATCCTCTAGGCTCAAAGCCTCAAAACATCACAAAAATTACTCGTTAAGGTTACATCATATTACTCTTAAGCAGGAATATCCATAACGTTTAGGAGAGAAAAAGAAAGTTCTGCAGTGTACAGTATAAATTTTTTTTCAATAAAATCTTATTTTGATAGTCATTCAAGTAAAAAAAGAAATCAAGCTTCATTCACTGAAAAGTTTGCACGATTTCCTAAAGAACAAGTGTCAAGGACAAAATTTTTCCAATCTAATTTGCTGTGTGACTTTAAATTTCTCGTAAGACTAAATAAGTCTTTCTGCAGGACTCCTCACAACTAGTGTGAAAAGAACAAAAGTTTGACCAAGAGAAAATAATTGTATAAATTGCTGGATTTGTTGGTGATTACAAATTAAGTAACATTCTTATATACATATCAAAAGTACCATAATAAATGCTAAAAATGATTTTCAAACTACCTTAATAATTACATGAAAACTTCTAGCTCTATGAGAAAAATTCTAGAAAATTTTTGGATAACTCCAAGTAACTTTTGTACTGACAAGTTGGGTCTTCCATGGCCAACTCAGCCCTTCCGTAAAGTTAGCCCGTGACACAAGGACATGATTTATATCGTCTCCGGACCTATACATTATATGTACGAGTTCCAGCAACACTAATGAAAAAGGTGCGTGTTCTGAAACACTCGGTAAACAAATAATATATGATTGTATTAATAATGCCGAAATTGATATATGCTTGTTTTGAAAAATTGGTATTTGAAACTAAAATTTATTTAATTGTGGACTTTAAGAAGAAAAATTTTATGTATTGGAAGAAATTGAATATATTTGAGGCTAGCTAAATTTTTTTATGTGACTAAAAATGCTAAAATTTAATATCGATCACCGACGTGCATTCGAGTCGTGATGTATTATCGATCAACAGTTGAAGCTATTAAATCTGGGTTCCCTAGAGGATGCGTTTTGTACTTGTCCGTTACCATACCTATGGCGTGATACAAAAGAAAATTTTGAAACGTCTCTCAAAATTAAATGACCCATTTTATATGTCCTAGAAGTTACCCTACTTTAACCTCGATCGAATATAATTCAGCGGCCAACTTCGCAATCCAGTCTAGTAGTTACCGAGCACCTAAACACGTCGAAGACAGACCAAGTCCAAGAAAGCATAGTTTTCAAAAACGGACCGGAGATCGACCCGGTTGGTTGGGCGATTTTTGGTCGGACCGGTCCGACCGGTAAAATGGCTGGTCGGACTAAATTTTGTATTTTAAAAAACTCTATTTTTTAAAAATATATATAGGTATATAGATAAAAATTTATGTAATAAATTAATAATAACATATAATCATACTATTGTTTATAACATATACCAAATAAAGTATCCATACGAACGACTATCTCGAATCGAAAATAAAAAAAATCAATCAATCAATATATTCTAGTCGAACTGCCCAGTTTTCTGGTCAGACCGGGGGGGTGGGGGTAAATGGTTGACCAACCGAAGCTGGTTGACCAACCAGGAAAAAGAAGGGGTGGAACGGGCCCCACCCCTTATTTTATTATTTTCTTTTGTTTTCTTTTTTTAATGTAAATGTTATCCTATTTTGTATATTTGTCACAAAATTATTCGAGCCCAATATTTTTAAAGATAAGATTTGAGTTGGAAAAAATCTTATAATTATCTATTAAAATTTAATTAGCATTATCTACATTTATAATTTATGATAAGGTTATTTTCTACGTAATTTGAATTATTGCTAATTTAATACTTTTCTAAAAAAAATTATTGTTTATAAGATAAGATTTGAGTTGGAAAAAATCATATAATTATCTATTGAATTTTATAAAATTAAAAATGTACTAACTTTAGATAAATAAATTGCATATATTACAATGATCTTAAGCTTAAATTATAGAAAATGCATATATTACAAAATTCATATATTACAAAATTCATAAACAGAAATCATAGAAATTACATATATTACAACACTCGTAAGCAAAAATTACATAAAAATACTACATTCAATCTCCATACAAAACAGACAGAAGGCGACGTTTCATTTCTTCTTCTTCTTCAGGGGAGAGGTGTTGTTTCATCGTTAGTGTATTCAGTAGCTCAATTTGTTTCATTTGCAAATCCATTTTTTTCATTTCATGCTTATGCCGTTGTATTTCTAATTTAGTCTGACTCTCGGTCTCTATTTTTTTGTGCATCAATTCTGCCTCGGAGAGTCGGGTCATTTGCAATTCTCGTATTTCAACAGCAAGGTCATCAACGACAACATTTTCTTTTCCTCTTTTTTTTAGCTGCATCTCTACCTGTAGGATGCGCCATTGATGATGATCCGCCATATGGAGTATCGGAATTGGATGGGATTGAATAGTCGCCTTCGTCTGTCGTTCTAGTTCTTTTTGAACTTCCCCCACTTTCCACAAAATCCTGCTCAACCTCCGGAGGACAATAGTTTGTAGCGTGTTGTACATCCAAACTCTACTTTGGATGCTTACACATAACTTCGTTAAACACAATCAAGTCAGAAAATTTTACATTGGTGTTACCTGCGTATATTACTTGTGCTTCTCGCTCTACGTCAGCCATGCTCATGCCGCTTCGTTTTCTCCCCAGCGCTTGCTTGTATGCACCAATCCACTTTTGGGCATTTGCATTAAGTCATTTGTAACGACCTTTCATCTGGTCCAAATTTCTTGGTCTTATTTCTTCTGGGTTTTCAGCTTGAGCTTCGCCGTACATGGCGGCCACGCGTGTCCAGAGTGCTGAACCTTTTTGATTGTTTCCAATTATACTCTCTTCACTATAAAAGATATAAGAAAATATTAGAGCTATATCTTCTTTAACCGTCCAACTTGTTGCTGATACTTTGGTCACTCTGTGGGATCGAGGGCTACGATGTTCATGAATGGGAATTTGGGAGAGATTTGGCGAAAATTGGGAGTTCCAAAATGGATCAAAACTTGGAGAATTATGATTGTATGGATCCATAGTAGGAAAAAATAAATAGAAATTTGGTTTTGGTGTGAAGTTGTTAGTTGAAATATGTAGCCTATTTATAGAAATTTTCTCTCCATCTACCTTTCTTCTTCCATCTACCTTTCTTTTTCTCCATCTACCGTTCTTCTTGTTCATCTACCGTTCTTCTTGTCCATCTACCGTTCTCCATCCACCTTTCTTTTTTCCAACTACCTTTCTTCTTCCATCTACCGTTCTCCATCTACCTTTCTTTTTTTTATCTACCTTTCTTCTAACATCTACTTTTATTTTTATCTACCTTTCTTCTCCCAACTACCTTTCTTATTTTTATCTACCTTTCTTCTTCCAACTACCTTTCTTCTTTTATTTTTTGAATTTACTAATTTAATGCGAAGTACAAAATTTATATAAGTTCGAATATAAAAATTGAATTAATAAATTAAAGTTAATTAGGTTGATGATGTAAAAGATAGATATATTAATTGTTTATTGCCTGGGGCTGGGTTGGGTGAGGGCTGCTGCTGTGGGTAAAAAATTGAGGCTGGGGCTGGTTTGGCTGAGAAATTAATTAAATATTGCAGGGCTGGCTCAGAGCTGGATTGGCTCGGGGCTGCTGCTGTGGATAGTCTTAGGTAATTAGTCGAATTATGAATTTCTGGCAGTTGGGTGGGCGATTCACGGTCCGACCGGTCAGACCACCGATTTAAAAACTATGCAAGAAAGTTATCGGTGGAGGCCCCACAACGACTTGTTATTAATTATTTACCAACAATAAACAAAGATTCCGAGTTATTAAACCTTATGACGTGCTAAAGAAAAAATTAGTTATTTAATTGTATCATCACAAAGAGTTTTTTCCCGTCAAGTATCATGCTTGATCCCAACTAATTTCAAAATAACGATCCTTAAAAATAAATTCAAACTGTGTTCTAATGAGACAAAATATTCTGAAAAATCATGTAACTTTTTAAGGTAAAAAATATCAAACTGGTCCGACACCTAATAAAATTTGAAAACTTTGATCACATAAATTACATGTGTTATTTGTTTATTTTTTTTTTTGTTAATTTTAATATTTTTATTTAATTTGAATAAAAATTAATTAACTATATTAATGTACGAACTTATCAACCAAAGTTATTGCCAGCATGAGATTTCGTGTAGGTTCATTTTATTTATAAACCCTATATGTACTTGGTTGTTGAACCCCTCCCTATGTATTGATGTATTAATGCAACTCTCGTAATGGACGAGGGTAACCACATGAAAGATGCCCACTGTGCAATTTATAAACAACAAATGCGTGGAATACTGACACCTCTCGCAACAACTACCGATGGCGTAAATTAAATAGTTAATAATATTTTCTTAATTTATGAGCCCCTTATATATAGTTATTTTAAAAGTGCGGTAACTATGTGTACTTGGAAACATAAGTTAGTCACGAACCACCAAAAAACATGCAAATAGTAGGGCGTTGATTTCAACACCAAATCAACATCTTGCCCTTGCTTTCAAGTTGATACACAAATCTTGAATGAATACTAGGGTATTGGTTTGTAGTCAATTTGTGAAATAATAATTTATCCAATTCATAATTTCCATGTTCAAAAGTTTTGACCCCGCGCGAGTCGTAGAAAATTACATGCTTGTTATCACCAACCCAAACAAGCTATTCAAATTAATTCAACATAGATGGTTTTATACGTTGAGGTATAGAGTCTCGACGGAGCAGGATTCGAGGTTGATAAGGTGTTCAGAGACGGTACATTGATCAGAGCAAAGACAAGTTAAGATGAGACGAGAAGACGGAGCGGGTTAGCCTCGAGTGAAGAAGTTGAAGTTGGATAAGTTTAGTGAAGAATACGACAAAGAAAGTTACGTTGAAGTTTGATAAAGTTAGTGAAGATGTTAGTAGCAGAGAGTTCGGGTTAGCTTTGACTTCAGCATTAAATAAAAGTAATAGAAGAAGGTCTGAGTCTAAGAAGGAAAAGGAAAATCGTGGTAGATCTAAGTCCAAGTCGAGAAAGTCAAAGAAGGACATTAACAAGGTCCAATGTTACACTTGTGAAAATATGAAAACTACATGATTAATTGCAAGATACCAAAGAGGGAAGACTCATCGGCAAATGCAACAACGAAAGTCATAGGGATACTTTGGTCCTTAGTATGTAGTTTATTATAAATTTGGATTTTAGATTTGGGTGTATCGTTCCACTCGTGTAGTGATGCATGCGTGATGGAAACATGTGTCCAAGGGAAGTTTAGAAAAATTTATCTAACGAATGATTAACCATTACAAATGAAGGGCATGATAGATGTGTGAATCAAGACTCTGAATGACTCTACACTCGTGTTAAGGGAGTGAGGCACAATCCAAGATTGAAGATGAATTTTTTTTTCATGGGGTAACCAGATGATGAAGGCTACAATATGGTCTTCGATTTCAAGTCTTGTAAGATAACCAATGAGGTTACGGTGTTACCTCGAGATTTGAAAGAATGTACTTTTTATATAACAAGGAGCACTGAAGCGTCAACTTACTAGGAGCCTCAGATAATGCAAATTTGTAACATAGTCGTATTGACTACATGAGTGAGAAAAGTATGAAAGTGCTATGTTGTAAGAGGAAGTTACTAGGCCTGAAGACCGTGGAAATTGGCCTGTGTGAGCATTGTGTGCTCGAGAAACAACATAGAGTTAGCTTAAAACTTATGGGGACCGGCACTGATTGCATCTTTAGGAGGATCAATGTACTACACAATTTTCATAGGAAAGTGTGAGTGTATTTTTTGAAATAAATTTTGATGTTTGCAATGCCTTCAAGAAGTGGAGAACACTAGTGGAGAATGAGACGAGACTCAAAGTCAAATACTTGAGGTCCAATAACAATGGCAAGTGCGAGCTCAATGACTTCAAAAAGAGCAAGGATTGAGAAGATGGAGCGGGACGAGCGTGGAACCCGCCCCACCGACATGTGCTATCTTCTTGGAGGGTGCCAAGTCCGAGGCTTGGTTGAGTTATGACAGCCACTGGTTCCATTGAGGGCGTGTAATCATTATATATACTGTCTAAAATCTTCTTTTTTATTGTTTTTGTCTAAAAAAAGTGAACATCTATTGTAAAGAGATTACAATTCATATCAAGATAAAACGCTCACTTTCTAATTTCGTACGTCCCTTGACATAGAATGTTAATCAAAACAGGTTATCAAATCGCATGTCTTGTTTCTTATTGTCACTTTGTCATCTTCATTTTGGTTTGATTCGTGGATTTGTTGTCTATGATTTGTTCAAGAGGACAGTTTGTGATCATGTTACCTCATCAAGTCAATCCAACAAGTATAATTTCATATAATCAATAGTGTGAATTTTTACGATGGACTTTATAAAGTTCACTCTCTCTTTCTCTCTCTCTCTCTCTCTCTCTCCCGGATTTCGATAGAATCAGCAACGAGCCATCGACACCCAGGAAACATGGAACCAATAGAACCGCAAATCCAGGAAAATCCAGTTCTAATATTCACACCAACCAACCACTCAAAGCACATTTAATGTCCCGTTAGTAATTTGCCCATCCGTTGGCAAGTCAAACCACGTCGAGATGGTTACAATAATGGCGCCGACGGAGTTTGAACCGAGCATGGCCTTGTCGGTTATCCAATACGGTGATTCTTGCAGGACAGTAGCCACAAGATTTGCAGCTGCGTTCGGAGAACACGGACAACATGAAACAAATTGCAGGCCGCTGCAGAGAACATCGTTTCGACTTTCGAGTAGGTCCTAATGACAAGATACCTTAAAAATGTGTTCTCATGAGCAGAACACCAGTACATTGTATCTCGCACTAGTCAATACCTAATCATCAAGTTATCGTCAATATTCTATTGCCAATATGATTACAGTACACAGACAGCAGGAGAAACATAATCACTGACAGATACAATTGCTCAAGGAGGGGAGTACTAGTATTAGTACACTAAACCCAATAGGAAGCGAATTCAATTCAATCCAATTCGGTTCAATTCAATTTAATTCAACTGAGGAGGGTAACAGGGTACCTATCTATACAGTCCTCCCAGGGGCTGGACGGGGAAGCGCGGACGTCCCTTAGCGCCTCCCAGACTGCGCTGTTGCACTTGAACCCGCTCCCGAAGGCAATCTGCCACAACCGGTGCCCTCTCCGCATCCTCCCCTTCGCCTCGATGTATGCCAGCTCGTACCAGATCGAGCTAGATGAGGTGTTCCCAAACCGGTGGAGCGTCATCCTCGACGCCTCAACGTGGAGGGGCGTGAGCTGGAGATTCTTCTCGAGCTCGTCGATCACGGCCCGCCCACCCGCGTGGATG
Source organism: Hypericum perforatum (assembly GCA_012979155.1). Lineage (NCBI taxonomy): Eukaryota > Viridiplantae > Streptophyta > Magnoliopsida > Malpighiales > Hypericaceae > Hypericum > Hypericum perforatum. The sequence goes on from SOPF01027910.1 coordinate 114,770, forward strand.
CAGAAGTGGTCGAATGCCAGCTTGAAGTCCGGGATGTAAGGTTTCATCTTCCTGTCAAAAAGCTTCTTCAGGACCAGCGTCGCGAAGAAGAGTAACTGCTCGCTGATGGGAAGCACGAGCGGGCCCAATGTGGTAATATTAGTCTTAAGCGTGTCCCCGGCGATTGCCATTAGCTCCTTTGATAAGGAAACACCGGTTTTCCCATCGTCGTCCTGCTCCTGGTACACGCACCGAAATGCCTTGTCGTCCGCACCACGATGGGTGCGGACGACGTGGACAAGGCGGTACTTGGCGCGGCGCCGGTCACGGCGCTTATTCGAAAGCAGTACCGCGGCGCCGCCAACTCGAAATAAACAGTTGGGAATTAGCATCGACTTATTATTCCCGAAGTACCAGTTCTGAGTAATATTCTCGGTGCTCACCACGACGGCGTACGTGTTCCGGTGGACCTGGAGCAAGTCGCGGGCCAGGTCAACGGCGATGACTCCGGCGCTGCATCCCATCCCGCCGAGGTTGAAGCTCCGGACGTTCCCCCTGAGCCGGTACTTGTTCACGATCATCGCCGACAACGACGGCGTCGGATTAAACAAGCTACAGTTAACAACAAGAATCCCAATATCCTTAGGGTTTAAGCCGGTGTTCGCGAAGAGTCTCTCCAGCGCGCCGAACATAACCGCTTCGGCCTCCGCCCTGGCAGCCGCCATCGACGGTTGCGGTGGGATCGAGTGCATCGCCTCGGGGACGTATGTCTCGTCGCCGAGGCCGCTCCGCTCGAGGATCTTCCTCTGGAACTCGAGCGACGACTCGTCGAAGTCTCCGGTGAGGCGCGTGTGCTCCATGAACCGCCGAGCAGGCGCGCGGAGGTTTTCCGGCGGGCGGTAGCATGCGTAGTCAACGAGGAACACCGGCCGCGGCCGCGTCATGGCGTAGACGGTTAACCCGAAGACAAGAAGGACGGAGGAGGCGATGACCGTGACGAGGTTGTACTGGAGGTGGAGCCAGAGGTTGTACACGTCAGCGGGGTCCATCCGGGAGATCTCGACGGCAGTTACGATCATGAGTGGGACCAGGAAGAGAGTGAGGAGGTTGGAGATGAGGTAGTGATAGCCAAGCTTCACGTACTTGAGCTTCACGCTCTGGAGGAAGTCCGGTAGCCGCCGGCCGGGTTGGATCTGGATCCGAGACCCGTCAACGTTTCCCTCCATCTCGTATCGTTTCGTCTCCTTTCGTCTTTCACTTGTTGTTATTATTATTATTATTATTTTTTTTTTCTGTTCTCGTTTTTCTCTCTCTGTGGCTTTGTTATATATAAGTGTAGGAGACGGTGCGAGTGACAACGGTTCGTGGCAACTATGGACAGCTGGAGTGGAGTGCGTGGTTGACTTGTCAGCGTTCTGTCTTTATCCATTTAAAGCCCACTTGGACAGATATATGGGTTTACACAGAAGTTGCAGGGCCCGTTGACGGCCTTTTGTGTCAACTTTATCTTTTCGTTGTTCTAAATTTTTCTGATTGGGAGAAGAAAATTTTATTTTGACTTTTTTATAAGTAACTTTTACTAAACTTATGATGCATGTTATGCTCTATTTTCATTTTATCTGACATATTGTTGGCGCAACACTCTGAAATCGCGGAATCTTCTCTTTTAGTCCAAATTTAAATATGAATATTACTGATTTTGTTCCATTTTTCTTAGATTAGTGAAGTACTATATCTGATAAAATTAGCGACATAACACTTAAAATTAATCGTACCTATGATTACATGGGATAGCACTGATAATTGAGGTTAGTGGGCCAATTAGGTAAAATTTATGTCACAAAATAATAGTTTGTCAAAAAATTGAAACCACTAGATAGTACACTGGACTTTAAACAAATAGAATTCGTGTATACCTAACACTTACCAAATTGACTAATTCAAATTTAATCCAACAAAAGATTGTTAATAATTGCTAAACTCTGAAACTTCTAGCCCTTAGTACTTGTTAAATATATGAGATTTCCTCAAACCCGTGCAAATATAATAACTCAAAAATACATACATCAACTAGCGAAAAAAATTGTTCTACCTCAATTTCAGGTTCAAGTTCTTGAGAATATAATATTGTTAAATATTGTTAGAAGAGTTTTAACTCCTTTCAAAGGTTATATCCGATTCAAACATAGATTAGTCAATCATTAAACTACATATTAAGTGGTTCTAAACCCAAAAAATTAAAAGTAATTCAGATCACTTGTTCATACTCGCCAAAAAAGAGTTCATGTGTCCACGTCTAGCTGACGAGATTGCTTGTGCACTAATCCAAAACTCACTCACAGAAAAGGAAGACAACAGGTTACTTGCTTTAACGTTGCTAAATGAAGAAACGTCCATTAATAAACCAATCAGAGGAGCTGTTATGATCAGCAACCAACCAACGGCCAAAGCACCAGGTGTTGGCAACAGCTAAAGGACCTCCTTAATGAGCCTTTCCGTGACCTCTTTCGGGAGCCCCATCACGCTATCCGTCTTCCCCACCTGCGGAAAGTACACAACAAATTGATTAAGGTGTCCCATGAAGTGTCAGTGTCGTGCCTTAAATGTCATTTATTATTGTTCAACTTAGGATCTCATGGGCTTGTTCTACCAAGATCAATCTAGAAGGCTTGCAAGAAGTAGACGTAAACCCGACATCATCTAGAATCCCGATAGGGGAGGCTACAGAGCGTTGCTGGCATTATCACTACAACTTAAGCAGATGTCTCGAGTTCGAACCCTAGGAATGCAGCTACTTAAAATTTCAAAACTTGTTTCTTGCAAAGATGTACCGAGCTGGAAGTTTATGACGAGATTGATGCAGATGAGTTTGGTCAGTCGTTCATGTCATTAGTTATCAAGGGAATGGACGACGACTAACCACTTCCTTCACATAGGGCAGTATCAGAGGATGTTCGATGATCAATGCTCCCGCAACTCTAAGAACAGCCCCTTCCTTGATCTGAAAAAAATTCAGGTCAGCCATTACAACAATCATTTTTATACGGTGACAAAGAAAGTCAAATAATCAAGCAGCCTTTTTAATTACCAGCGTCTCAATGGCCTCATCTGGTATCTCATGGAAATAAATCTACAAGGCAACACCACATGCAAGTCATGAATGCCCGTCTTTTGACTTCTTAGACAATTAAAAGCAGGTATACGTGTTTGCATGCCTACAGCATCCGAAATTAATATCCCAACCAGTCCAAACTTGCCCCACTTGGTGGGGAACGCATCTACCAACTAGTACAGTTTGATCTCTTCAAGAAAAACTTAATTCCACAGGCTTCTCTTTATAGCTACCGTACTCCTTGTTGTTTCGCATCCACCACGTTCTAAGAGGAGAGGGATTTACTAGATGTCGGATCCAATACTTTCTACGAGGTGGAGCTATGAAACCGTAGAGAGGGATTTACTAAATGTCGGATCCCTCACTTTCTAAGAGGTGGAACAATGTTCCCCTATTCAATGTTCCCCCACATTCTAAGATAATAGTAATGAAGTCTTCAAGTACATCAAGTTGGTGAATAATTGCAGTACCTCAACTCTATCCCATTCGCACTTTCTAGAACCAGTCTTAAGATTGGTAACACGAACAGCTGTCACCGTTGCAGCATGGCTGCCAGAATAGCCTGCATCCTACGGTGTTAAATAATCAAAGCTGTGAAAATGTAAAAAGGAGAGGTCCCTGGTGAAGTAAACCCTGAACCAAACCTCTGATAAACTGGCGTGCCTCTTCCTCGCAAGATGGCTTTTCTCTAACAACACCTTCATACACCACCACCTTCAAATTGTTTACGGAACTTGTTAGAGAAATAATATCGACAATTCCAAAGGGAGAACAGTGAAAAGAAATATATTCATGAGCGATGTGTCTATCCTTTAGAAAAAGGTAATCTAATTCATGATCATCACTTCAACGTTGAATAGGAACAGAGAAACCCTTGATGTAATGACAGTACTCACTGATGAGCTCACAGCCATCCGGCAAAAAAGCGACAAATTAAGAAAAGAAATGCAAATCTAACTTCACGTGCTGGTAAACAGCCAAAATCAATGAAGAAATCAAACGAAAAACAAAAGGAGAGAGACATTGAACAAACTGGAAACACGTCTATATGGGAAACCCCTGATAGTTGCCAGCCCCTCAATGGGAGCAAGAAGTCAGAAGAATCTGGAACAAAATGAAAGAAGAAAATACGCTCGTGAAATTCAATGATTCTTATGACATTAAAAACCTAAACATGTCTTTCTTTTCCCTGCACAAGGAAGTAAGCATATCCTGATGAGTCCTACACGACTATGTCTCACCGGCGACCTATTGGCATTTTCATTTTTCATTCATTCACTTGTCCCTTTTTGGGCATCAGTACATGTACCTAAAGCAGTTATTTGACAAGGCAAGGGACCATCCAAATGATTTCCTTATATAACCTAAGCTAGAAACCTCCCAAGAGATGAGAAATACAAACAGATGGCATTCATGAACCAAAGGCTGGGAGCAGGGCTTGATCTATACTTGATCAGAAGTAATTAGTACTGTTTCCTCAGCAGCTTGTGTGTAATCAATAGCTGGGGGCATCCGCAAGTTGGCTTCAGCCTGAAAATAGTTTTCCAACCAAGCTAAGCGCCTAAGTCACAGTTCGAACTACATGAAAAGTCTTAGTTAAGCAAAGTAATCAATCCCACAAAATCCGAACCCTAAAAACTAGGAAAATACAGCAATCTACTGAGCAACCAGAAGCTAAAATGCAAACACAAATGAGGTTCTAAGGGAAAATTATTCTTGGTCCATGTATACGAATCCAGAGCAAAGACAAGAAAGAACAAAACAACCATACCGTATCAGCTGCAACTAACACGTCCGCTTCCACATCCTCCTTTCCGTCATTGGCTTTCTGCAGTTTCTCTATAATCGCTTCGGCCTGAAATCACATTCCAAACACACAGAATCAACAACAGACTTAGCAAGATAAGCAAACGAAACAGTTCAACCTCCGTGAGGGAAGTTTCCGGAGACACTCGATCGGTCACGAGGCGTTACAGGTTACTATTCATTTCGTGCATCCAAACAGAGAGGAGCAATTTCATCAAAGCTAACAATATTCACCTTCGCGTCAGCTAGTGCAGTTACCAAATCCTCGGGCTTCTCCTTCCTTATGCTTTTCTCGTCAATATCCGCAGTCTATAACAAAAAAATATAAATAAATAAAACCAAAACCATAAATTCAACAGTACGAGTGGCCAACATTGAAAAATCGAACAGGCGGAGGGGGCAATATAGTAATTACAACGACAGCGAATTCATATCCCATCTCAGCCAAAATCGCCCTCCTCGCCACCGACCCCGACCCCAAGATCACCTGCAAAGTTTAGCAGTACACATAAGATTACTTTTATAATTCCTTTTTTTTGGGTACTATTTTCGCTTTAATTTATTTCACTTCGTCCCTGTTTAAATTCTACATTAATATAAAAATGAATTAATCCGGAACTAAAAGAATACATTTCTTATTCGTTCCGGTAGTTTACCTTGTACTTAGGAGCGGTAGCTTCCATGGTTCTTCTCGGCTAGAATCTGGCGAAGCGGGAAGCTGCTTTTTCCTTTTTTTATTTATTTTAATTTCAGGACACTTGGGGAGGGGAAAAGGGAAAACCTTATTTGTTTAATTCCGCGCCTTTGGAATAATTTTTGGGCTTTTCTGATGTTTGTGGGCCGATGTGGCCCATTCAGTGCCGTCCGTGTGCAATTTATAGCCCTGTTTGTTTTGGGGAAACCAAATTCTTTGAGAATTTTTCTTCCGATAGATTATCTTTTTCGGAAAGTAGTTACATTTCTATTATATGATTTTTATTTAAATAATGTTTAATAAATTGTTTCTTATTTTTTTAAGAGAAGACATTATATTATTCTGACCGGTGAGAAAATATGCTTGAATTGTGAGAATGCACTCATGTTAAAATTTGGTAGATTTTTATAAAATAATTTCTAACAATAATTTGAAGGTATGTATATATGTATTAATCGATTTAAATACTATTTGATTATCTTATAGTTTCAGCAAAAGAACTATGTAATGTACATACGGTATTATGTTTGAAGTTGCAATTTTTTGTCTAGACCACTTGATATGTGACTCACCGAATTGACTAATTCAACTTCGAATCGGATAAGTTTTTTGAAAAGGAAAAAATTCTTTTACAATATTGTGTTTACAAAGACTCAAACTTAATAATAAAAAATTAAACAAATCTCCCGTCAAATTAAAGTTGCATGTTAATATGACAACTTCACAAGGCCCAGACTTATTTTGAAGGCCCAATTGAGAATCATAGACGGAGAAGTGGGCGGCAGTTATTTGAAAAAGGAGGGTGGCAAGAGGTCCGGATGAAGTTCTGGCACAAAGATATAGGCGGTCCAATATCTTGACATTGTGTAATCATATTGTTGTATATATAAATTTTTGTTGTTAAAAAAAATTGGGGCATGATGAAAGAAAGAAAAAGAAGGTCCGGAATCAAATCGGAGGAGACTATAAGACTCACTAAAATCCTAACGCGGGGATTCTACCGGATCAAGCTTCAAAGGGTGTCTTCGCAATTGTTATAATGACAGTTTTTATCTTTTGATCATACTCATGAAAATTTTGGTGCTTATTAGCGGTACAATTGAAGTTGGGCCACTAGTGTATTTATTCACCTATGATGTAACCTTTTTGTGATTAAATAATATGAGCTGTTGTCCACATTTTTAACCTGGGCCGCATTACAAAAGGAACGATAATTAGTAATTACAGTGTTTCATAAAGTCAACAAAAAATAATTTTGTCTCACGAGCGCCCCTTACCCTTATATTTCCTGTCTTATAAAGTGAGAAAGAAGTTCATGTCCAATCAGGTCCTCCCTCTTAAAAAAGTTGCCGGGCGGATCATGTACGTACATCTATAGATGCATCATACTTCATTATTGCATGATATTAAATTTAATAGAAGTTGCACCACTAGCATCAACATTATCTCATTATTGTCGTTAAATATCTTACCTCATTCAAATTCGAGATAAATAATATATCAAATAATACCAAAATTCACCCTTCCAAATTTTTGCGGCTGCTTAATTTGTTATTATTGGATGCCGTCACCTTAGTAGGAAATGTATACATAGTCACAATCATGGTGACTCAGTCTTAGCACATATAGGGAAGCATATATAATAAGCATTAAGTTGAACATATCTTATGATTAATTTATACAAATATCAATAGGGAATTTGGCTTAGAATCTAAGGATAGCTATATTCTCGAAGAGGGCCCTTAGAAGCAGAAATGGGGGCTAGGTGGGGATTACAAGCATTTGATGCTTTTAATCGTAATCTATAGTACTGCCTCCTCCTCCAAATCCTTATTAAGTACAATTGATGCCTCATTGAAGCCTTAGGTTGCTAAACCTGCAAAAATAATGTAAATAATAGGCATCAGAAGAATGTTATAATAATCAGTAACCCAAAACATAATCCCGTTTCTGCTGGCTCTTGGATTTCCTTCATCGCCCAGAAAAAAATTATAATATTTATTACTATTATTATTAGGTTCCTTATTATATTTTAAACATAAATTATTATACCATGACACATAAGAGTGCTTGAACAATGGCCTAACATTATCATTTTTTTTATGAAAACGGAAGTAAAATATGAATTATGATATTATTCAGTTTCTTGGTCCGTGGGACAGAACTAGAACATACTAAACTTTCGGGTCTACGAAATGTTAAATTTTCTAATATAGAAAATATAAAAAACTATTTTATATCCCATGCAATCGCATGTGCATTGAATAAAATTCTAGGAGCAAAATATAGAAAAGTCTATTTTTGATAGATAAAATAATAACCTCTTGGTAAACAATTTTGTGAGGTTGACCAAGTTTGTAAGGTATTTGACGACTAACAAAATAAAATTAGAATTTTCGTATTTAACTAAAATTTAACGCAAGTTGTTACATGTATGTTACCTTTGCTCCTCGTCCATGTAATTGTAACCTCTGTTACCCCTATCAACCTTCCTATAATTAGGCAGAGGAACATGTCCATTCTCAATCTGTCTGAGATCCTCAACGAGCATCTCGTAGTGCCTCTTCACTTCCTCCACCGTCTTCCCCCCTACTGCCCTAGCCAATTTGTTCCACCGGTCAGGTGTATCCTTGTCGTAAATAGCCAACGCATTCTCGAACAGCTTGTTCTGCTTCGGGGTCCAGTTCGAGCTCGATGCCATTTCGTGTCTCGATTAAGTAACTGGAAGATGTGGAAGGTGGAGAAGATGAGCTTATAGGTTAGTGTTTGGTTATGGAGAATGTGGGTGTTGTTGGTTCTTTATATAGGGAGTTGCTAGGTAGTGGGGGTGGTGGGATTTGTGTTTGTTGCTTTGATGATGTTGCTTTCCTTGCAAACTAGTGGGTCTTAGTTTTTTTTGGACCGAATCAATCTACTTTGGTTTGTGTAGCTTTTCTTTTAGTGGTAAATTTCATTTGTTTGCGTGACAACCAACCAAAGTTGACATATCTAATATTGGTCTGTTCCCTCTTTTCTATGGGGTGATTGAGTGTCTCTAAACCGGATATAGGGTAAAACCTTATCTTAAAGTTAATATTGCGAATTAAACCCGATCATGATGAAAAATCCAGTAAGAAAAGGGTACATTGATAAGGTAAACCCCAGTTTTAACGTTACTATTGTTGAATATAATCCCATACGGCAAGCTAATTGTTAGAGAACCAACGCGCAGTTGGTGCAGCGGTGCCAGGGGCTGCACTTGGAAGGGCGAACTAAGGTTCGATCCCCCGCAACGGCGTTGGGAGAGGTTTAAAACCTTAACCCCGGGACCCGCCTCGAACAGGAATAGTCGGCTCCTTTGAAAGTCCATAATGGGCTGGGCCGGATACCTGGGTATTCACCAAAAAAAAGCTAATTGTTAGAGAATTGATTCTTAGCTAATGGAAAGATTTACAAAATTGAGTAGACAACTTTGAGATAATTTAATTGAAGATGCTATCATTTGATTATGGGTGTTTATGAAAATATTTGTAATTTTTTTAAATTTTCAGTGTGAATAAAAAATAGCTTAAATATAGTATGGGATTGTGGGTTTGTAAGAATTATTTCAAGTTCTATGTTCTTATTTTTTAAAACTAGGCCAGATTTGTTCAAGCGATTTTAGTCCCAAAAATTCATTAGGCTTCCGTTGTACACACTTACGCTCTAGATTTTTTTTTTATATCTAGATATCATTTGAATTTAAATTCATATGTAACCATCTATTTATATTGGAATTTTATGAATCTTCTGACCTCCTATTTAATAGGTAGGTTAATAATCACATTAAAGCCGAATTTGAATATTGGAGGTCACAAACTTTCTGTAAAAGGAGCCCTCCTCCATTCAAATTATTTCTTAGCTCACGCTCTTTTTTAAGTTCTTCATGTCTAATTTTGTGCATCATAACATGTCTCATTTGTGTTGGCGTTATAAGGCTATCAAAAGGTTCGAAAAGTGTTTAATAATGTTTTCTATTATTCACGTGATTGAGTTGTTATACTTTAAAAACTCTTTTATCCATGGAAGTTTGAAACTATAAAATAGATAATAAGAATTTTTTTGCACATAATTAAATCGTGACATCGTCTAAGATTAAATTCAAAATCTTTATTTTGGAGAAGAAGATATTCATATTTTGGTCAAAATATTGTCGTAAGCTATATTTAATCTACATTGCTTACCGTTTATATATACAATGGTTAAACTCATGATTTACTAATATCGTTCCTACTATAAAATTAGTAAATTGTTTCGGTGGCTATTTTGTGTTGGTACTAATCTCTTCTTCACTCACGTTGTTAAACTATTCCGAACTACCTTTGAGTTGAATTGTTGAACCAGTTTTTAGGGTTGTGATTCAATCACTTGCAAAAGTAAAACAGAATTTGTCACGCATAAGTTAAAATTATGTTGCCAACCTACTCTGATCATTCCTTTGATATCGATTGATTGTCAACTTTCTAGTTCATGCAATTAAAATTACATGTTACATTGTTGAGCTTTTGTTTGCATCGTTATAAAATTTGTTTCACCAATTGATTCCAGCTATGAATATTTATTTACGGCATTTTGCTACTATTTGGTTGAGGTCATATTTCAAGATTACATTTTGAAAGGAATTGAATTTAAATAGTAGTCTGTGAGTATTAATGTACTATTGTTTTCAAATCGTTACAGTTTTGTTATACTTGTAATTTATTAGTGGAATTCTTTGATGGACTTATATAGAGGGAGAGTATTAAATTTTCTTTAAATTCATTGTTTGGCTGTTGATCGTAACTGTTTGGAAGAAATAATTGTGTACTGTTGATTCGCTACTGTTCAATTAGCAAATTCGTTATCTTGCAATTTGCTGGTGGTAATCGTTTGTTGCAACTATTACGTCGGGAATTATTTATTCCTTCTGCTAAAAACTTGTCACTTACAAGGTTTATTTTTGGTGATATAGCGGATGGCCGAAATTAACAAATATGATGAGATGCCACCACCAATGATAATGTTAACGATGAGGTTCTCGTGGTGATGGTTAACGGCGTTGAAGTAGTGATTCCGATTCTTCGAAACTAAGTACCACATGCTAATATAGTAAAGGTTAGGTTGAGCTCTGACCTCGAGGACATGTACTTCACGCCCATTATGTCTGAAGTTAACCTTGTGGGAGAAAATTCAAAAGAGTGGTTAGTAGACGGGGGGAGGGGGGTCGATAATGAAAACTATACATGATAAATTTTACAGTCTCAAAGTTGAAGACTAGGAGACAGTCTTACTGAAGATGACTTCCAACAAGGAGTTGACCGTGACTGGCATGTAACTGACAAGGTCATATGTCCAATGGAGGGATATTTGTTGGCAATGGTTACTTTACTAACAATCTTTTTAAGATGAGTATAATGACTTTTCTAAAGACAAAATCTAGTGATATGATTGATGTAACTACCACCAATAAAGTTAGCAAGAGCAAAAATATAATGAATGTTACTGATAAGACTAATAAAAATAGAAAATTTGATTATTCTCATAATTCAGTATATTTATGATATAGTAGGCTAGGTGATGTGAATTAAAGTCCTTACAAAGACTTATATCACTAAACTTACTACCAAAGTTTAAAATATCTTCCTGCTTGATTGAGCAAAGTATGAAACCATTAGATTAAATCCATATTGATGCATATGATTTAAAATATGTATAAATGCAAGACGGTAAAAAATATTTTATAATTTTTACTGAAGATTGTACACGCTATTATTATATCTACTTAATAATAAATAAAGGGAAATGAATCTATAGGTACCCTATGGTATCCAAAAATATCACTTTAGTACCCTGTGGTAAAGAACCCTTCATTCGAGTCATACCTCACCAATTTTCTATCACTTTGGTCCCAAAATTATGATACTACCCCTCCCTCAATCAGAACTTAACTAAACCCAATTCAACCCGACTGAACCCAGATCTAATTCAACCCAATAAGGCGTAAAACATAGAATATAACTCAGATTGAGTTGAAATTTTGCAAGAAGTATCATAAAAATACACCCAATTTCCAGAAACAATTTCGGAAATTTTAGAGGCCCGGAAGTATTTTTTTTATTTTTCGCTATGCTGAAAATTTATAAAATCATATAAAATAGAAAATAGAATATAACTTGGATTGAGCTAAAATTTTTCAGGAAGCATTATAAAAATACACCTGAATTATGAAAATAATTTCAGGAATTTTAGAGGCTCGGAAGTATTTTTTTTATTTTTCACTGTACTGAAAATTCGTAAAATCGTATAAAATAGAAAATAGGATATAACTCGGATTGAGCTAAAATTTTTCAAGGAGCATAATAAAAATACACTTGATTTAAGAAAATAATTTCAAGAACTTTAGAGGCCCGGACAAATTTTTTTTATTTTTCAGTGCGCTAAAAATTTGTAAATTGTATAAAATAGAAAATACGACCAATTGAGTTGAAACTTGTCACATGAAACCTTAAGAATCTATAATAAATTTAGGAACCAAAATTCATCTCTGGGAAAAGTTTTAACTCAATTGGTCATATTTTCTATTTTATATAATTTTACAAATTTTTAGCACACCAAAAAATAAAAAAATACATCCGGGCCTCTAAAATTCTTAAAATTATTTTCGTAATTCAGGTGTATTGTTTTGATGCTTCTTGCAAAATTTTAGCTCAATTTGAGTTATATCCTATTTTTTATTTTATACGATTTTACGAGTTTTTAGCACAGCAAAAAAATAAAAAAATACTTCCGGACCTCTAAAATTTCTGAAATTGTTTTCAGAAATCGGGTGTATTTTTATGATGCTTCTTGCAAAATTTCAGTTCAATCCAAGTTATATCCTATTTTCTACGCCCTATTGGGTTGAATTGGATCTGAGTTCGGTCGGGTTGAATTGGGTTTGGTTAGGTTCTGATTGAGGGAGGGATAGTATCGTAATTTTGGGACCAAAGTGATGGAAAATTAGTAAGGTATGACTCGAATGAAGGGTTCTTTACCACAGGGTACTAAAGTGATATTTTTGAATACCACAGGGTACCTATAAATTCATTTCCCATAAATAAATATGAAACAATAGACTATGTGTTTATTAGTTATGAAGCAATAAATTATGTGTTCAATTTTGAAGATGTTTTGCTAAGGTCATAATCTCACCTTCTAAAAGGATAAGGATCAGATCGAAGATAGTATATTGTGTGCTTATTAGTTATGCCCAAGATAGTGTAAGTCATATAACTCTGATATTATATAGAAACACTATAATTAAAGCTAGGGATGTTTTGTTCTTTGAGGAAATTTTTTCTCATAAAGCTCTAAAAGAAGTTGATAATCCAGTTGAAAAAAGTAGAAGCAATGTGAAGGGAGAAAAACCTCAAGATGAAGTTGAAGAACCTAGATATAATAAAAGGAAAAAGAAAGAAAAAATTGAATAAGATTTTCTAACTTATCTGTTAAAAAACGATCCAATAACCTACAAACAAGTAATATCTTTTATAGTCTCAGCTTTTTGAAAGGAAATAGTGAATAGTAAGATAGAGTATATCTTTCTTAATCACACATAGGAATTAGTGGAACTATTTGCAAGTAGCAACCCACTAGGTCACAAGTGGATCTTAATAAAGAAGATGAAACTAGGCTTATAGTTAAAGGTTACAAGCAATTTAAAAGTGTTGATTATTTTGACACATATGTTCATGTCTCTAAGAAGACTATAGAAGGTTACATACTTTCTCAAAGTCAGTATGTCAAAAAGATGCTTGAAAAATTTGAGAAAGATAACAATATAAATGAAAGTGGTGTCAAGTCTCTACAAGAATTGCAGAGAGAGCATGTGACAATTATAATCACAAGCCATTCTAAGAGCGCCATTCAAGCCTTAGCCGCTAAAGACTGTTGGGAGGTTAGTGTTATAGGCAGTCTAATATATCTCATGAATTATACTAGACTAGATATTATAAACTCAGTAAATAGATTATCGAGGTATATGCATAATCTTGATGATGAACATTGGAAAGTGATAGTTAGAGTTCTTAGAAATCTAAGGTACACTATTAGCTATAGATTACACTATACGAGATATCTAATCATTCTTGAAAGATATTCAGATACAAACTAGCTAGATTTCAGACTTTAATAATATAAAATTCATGAGCAAATACATATTTATAATTAGAGGAGCATCAATCTTGTGGAGATCATGCAAATAAACTTGTATTACTATATCAATCATAGAATCAGAATTCATAGCTTTAGATCTAGTAGTTGAAAAGGTCGATTAGTTATAAAATTTTCTTGGAAGATATTTTAATATGGTCAAAACTGGTGCCCCATTAACATGCATTATGATAGTCAGTCAGCTATTAGAAGAGCACATAGTAACGTGTATAATAGAAAGTCTAGACATATATATCATAGGCATAAATCTATGATAACGTTATTGAGAATGAGTGCAATATTTTAGACTTTTGAATCCATTAACTAAAGATCTAATGAAATACTTAGTTAAGGTATCATCAAGGAAAATGAAATTAAAGTCCACAAAATGACCTAAACTCATAATGTCAATCTAACTTGGATCATAAATTTTGATCTACAGGTTTAATGGAACAACCAAATTATGAGTCAATGGCCTAGGGATAGCAAAAATACTCATACATTGCAGGTCATATCCTACTCTTATCTTATAGGTTGATGGTCTGTTAACTTTGATTAGGTCTATGGTAGGACATGAATATGGATCAATATTTGAAGTGGGACTAGCATAAGATATGATATGAATTTATGAATTCATACCTTACCCTTATCCTTTTTATCCTACCATTATACCCTAAATCTTAATTAGATATTTTATTATTATTTACTTATAAATTATAATATATATCTTAAATATCATGCAATATACTTCATAAAATTGATTCTAATAATTTTTTAATTAATATACTAGATATTTCTAATAAATTTTCATATATTCATTATGAAAATAACCATTAAAATTATATATAAAATTAAAATTTTAAGTTAAAAATTTCTTACATTTAATTTAACAATAAGATCTTATAAGACCATATATACCCTACAATTCTTAAGGTTAAGGGTATGAATCTAGTAATAAAAAATTGTAAAGTTCTAAGATAGATTATAGGTCCAACTTTTTAAATTAGGATATGAGTAGGATCTTACCAATACATTTTCATATCCTACCCATCGCCATCCATAGTGCAGTAGAACAAAGAACTTAGAAAATTGAGTTTCCTACCTATTCTTGTAATTGAAAAGTGATAAACCTATCCATGGAAAGGTTAAGTTTTAAGATTTTAATGATCGTTATACATTGAATATATAAGTGAGGTATGACATAATACTCCTTACAAAAGACTACCTATATTAAATGTGAATGAGTTGCTTCTATGAGATGAGTTAATGGCTAAATCTCTAGAACATTCGATAAAGTTTTTAAGGTAGTTCAGAGCCAAAATAGACACAACTTAAGGAATTGAGTAGCGGTTTGAGAAAGAACTATGTAAGTACTTTTATCTTGGTATACACAAAATGCTGAACAGTACAAGGCATCACATATACTAATTGACAAATACATTCAAAGGTATTTTACTGAGAAATGTTCAAGGCTTTCAACCACCTTTCTTGATGCAATATATTTTTGTAAAACTCCAAGTTGCATATAGCATTGATAGGCTCATATTAGATTAGTCATTTTACATTCATATATGGGATTATTAGAGAACTGATTTTTAACCAATAAAAAAGATTGGCATAATTGAGTAGACAATTTTGAGCTAATTTGATTAGAGATCACACCTTTTGATAGGTATTTTAAAATATACTTGTGAAAAAGATTGTCAAACAATCAATTCTGAGTGTGAATAAAAAATGACATAAAGGTGGTATGATTATAGAATTATAAGATTATGGATTTATAACAATTATTTCATGTTTCATAACCTAATCTTTTTAAAAGTGAGCCCAATTTATTGAAGCAATTCTGAGCCTAAAAATCTATTGGATTTCCGTCTGGACAAATCCAAACTCTAGAAGTTTCTTATATTTTTAGATGTCTTTTAAATTTAAATTTAAAATTGAAATTTATGTAACACCTATTTATTTTGGAATATTATGGGTTTTATAAACTTCTATTTAATGAGTAGGTTAATGGCTATATTACATCCGATTTGATTGTTGGAGGTACTAAACTTCTTATAAAAGGAGCCCTTCTCCTCCTCGCATTCTTCCTTGAGTTCTTTGTCTCTTTTTTCTACATTATAGCATATCTCATTTGTATCAAAGTTCTAAGGTTACCAAAGATCTAAAAAATGTTCAATAGTATTTTTATTGTTCATGTGATTGAGCATTGTACCTAGTAAACTCTCTTACACACGAATGCCTAAAACTGTAAGGCGGACAATAAGAATTTAAGGGCACACAGTTAAATTGTAATATAGTCCAAGATTAAATATGAAGTCCTTATCTTAAAGAAGACGATATTCATACTTTGTTCAAAGTGTTGCTGTAAACTATATTTTACTCTACACTTTTATATTGCTTACCTTTTATATATACTCATGTTAAACTCATGATTTACTAATATTGTTCTAACACTAAATACATAAATGAAAATAAAACATCTACCCTAGAACACCTCAAAATAACATAGGCCGCCATAATATCACGATATCAGTTTATGAGTATCAAATGAAATTAATCAATATCATGATATTCATTAAAACGATAACTTGAAAAAAGTAAAAGATACCAATTAATGTGTATAAAAGATGAAATTGTCAGACATTGTAATACTCACTAAAATGTTTAACTCTTATCAAATAGGAGAAAAACTCATGTTCCAAAAGACAAGTGTGCTAATAAATCTGAGGTGGCATTGCCACTTCATCAGAAAAATGTTGTTGTTTCCGTTTGCTAGGTTTATAAATATATTTCGAAGTGATTTTGTTTGGAGATATCGAGATATAGTGGACGCCACTCACGGGTTCCAAACTTCTACTTCAACTTATTGGAGATATCCAGCTGTATCATGTTCACGGGTTCCCGCCGTCGCCGGAAAACATAAAACAAATAGATAAATAACGTCGACGGTCGACGTTTATGGCGATATAGCTGTAATTTTCCAATTTCGTAGTTACGTTAAAAGCAGAGCGGGAGCTCGATTCCATAAAAAGATTACCTAACACAAGCAAAGTAAAACTGTTTCTTCTGATCACTTTTCAGTTCTCAGGAGTTCTTAGCCTTCAAATCGAGAGAAAAATAAATACCATTGAAAAAATCCGTGATCAAATTCCTAGTTTTTATTTAATAAAAAATTTGAATGAAACGATGATTCCAAACCACTTAGATGGGTTATAGACCACTGAGATAGGGAAGAAAGCGCCCCGAAAATGATTGGTGTCCATCTCCAACTTTTTCCCACAATCATTTTCTTACTTTTCTTCGAACCCATTTCGTGCAATAACACATAATACTAATTGTCAGTGAATTATTGTAAATTTTCCTTAAATGATTTTTTTAGATTGATAAACTCTGTAAATTAATAAAAATATTTTGGTTACCACCAAAAACTAGTGTTAAAATATTTTTTTCAGAATATTTCAGTATTCAATCACTTCTCAATTTTCTCTGGAAATTATATTTTTAAATGGTTACATTATTTTTTTATGAATTAAAAAATATTTTAAGATATTAATTGTGCTACATTTACTTTTTTGTATAATTTTACATCATCATTAATGTTCTCATTTATCTTCAAATAGTTCTTATAATCGTCATCTTGTTACAAGAAAATATATAAATCAATTATAATATTTAAATAACAATAATAACCAAAGTTTTAGGTGAATTGAATATAGACAAAATATATTTTTATATTTAATATATATTTCTTAGAAAATTAATTTCAATATTTTGGAAAACAAATATAAAGTTTTGTTATGTAATAATCTTTATAAAATGATATTTTTCTATGATTTCAATGATATAATTTTAACTACTGTAATCAACATTTAAAATATAAGGTATTTGATTAAGTTATAATAACTCATTAATCGTAATGCGCCTCAGTCCATGAAATTTCGATCAAAAGAGCAAAAAGAATTATGTGGTTGACCTCTTTGAAAAGAACTTATAAAATTTTCCACGGCTGTGAATGAAAATTTTCCCATTTCAGGAATCATATATAATTGCAGATATTTGAAATCCTTATCATCATCATCCACGTCCCCGGGGATTCTTATCCCTCTCTAAAGCAAACTTCAAAGGCTAACATTCCATTTCCTGGTAGTTAGATTTGTTGTGAAAGTTTTTTTTTATCATGGATTGAATTAGTATAGTGGATGTTGGATACCAAATGAAATTAACAAAAAATATCATTATCAAATATTGGACCCTCGAGAACACAATGTATTGTTGTTCTCAAATGTTAATTCCTAATTATTAATCTCTAAATTATATTAATCAGTTTAGTGTGTATCTAAATACTAGTTAGATATTAAAAAAACATTGTTAGCAATATCGAGAGTGGCCACCACTATATCACCTTTTTGGCGAGAGTGACATACAATTATGTGCATCTTGGCGGATACCAACTATACATTTTTGTGTGTGTGTGTGTGTGTGTGTGTGTGTGTGTGTGTGTGTGAATTCTAAAAAAAAAAAACTATGAATCTGTGTAGTGCAAGGTGATGAAATTTGTAATAGATGCATCAACCTATCGACACACGGAATATCCTTATCAAGCGCCAATCTTGTATCAACCACAAAGAGATGCCTATGCTCATACAATTTGCCAAAAAGAATTGCCCCGAATAATTCAAAACATATATAAAATTATAGAAATCTAGACCCTTATGGTATAAAGATTTATTTTTAAGCAAAATGTCATATGATCCACACCAAATTCCTTTTCAACTTTTGCTCCGTATCGAAAAGGTTTGGAAGCCGCTTTCTATGGGGTCATTGTTGGGGCATGCAAGTTGGAGGTCACCTTCCCGATTCTTCCGAAAAAAAATTGGAGAGTCAATCCCATTGGCCACATTATTCCCATTAACTTTTTTTTGGAAGAGATCTAATCCCCCTACTGATGCTACTTGCTATGGACCTAACTTCAACATTCTAATGGCGAGAAAGTATTTTCAAAAAGTCATACTTCGATGTGTTTGAATTGGATAATTTTTATAAGTGAATGTAAATTATTCCTAAATGTCCCTAATGATACTTACAACCAGATAAACATACATAAAAAAGAATTAGATAATATCAATCAATTTAGCACATAAAAAATAAAACAGAACCAAAGTCCAGAAAACACAACAGCGACATAAAACAAGGATCGATCATAACCAAAGCAGGCAAACCCCACAAGAACCGACATAAACCCTAAAAAAAATTCAAACCAAGCAGTTGCAAGAAGAAAACATTAAGGAAAGTTAAAAGTCCAAGTAAACGAAAGACCGCGAGCCACAAGTTTGAATCGTGTGAAGGATATGTGAAGTCTTTTTCTCAAAAGAAGACCGCAACAATTGCAAAAAGTAATGCCTCGATAGTAAGCTCCAATCGAAACTCATCATCGTGTCCCTTCAAACCATCCGTAATTGATCCAAGGCAGACGATGGGATACTTTCGGCGACTTAATCTTTTGATTTAGCAATGGAATATTCATAAGCGCAGTGGCTTTTTTCGAGGCTTCCGAACTCAACGTCTTAACTTGATCGGGGTCGGAAGAAAAGGATTAGTAATCTTGCCCTCTTGACAGGGGTGGGCGACAAAAAAGCATCGATTATTCGTGTCCGAGACAATCTTCACAAGCCAATCATCGATCAGTGGTAATCCAGCTAAAAAAAATAGGGTAAATGTGCGACATCTTTATTTAGTTTCACACACGCCGTGCTAACTAAACGTAACTTGGCGACGTGTCCATTTATACAGTCAGTCAGATGCAAAATGATTGACCATACTAAAACAATTCTGTGCCGCTAATGATAATCTATGTTGGCAAGTCCAACAGATGAAATTATGGATGTAGTCTCTTAAGTATTACGACGAAAAATCACAATTGACTCGGTCTATATAAATATATATCCATGTAATATTTACGATGGTACAAAATTTAGGTATAAGAAATTTAAGTATTAACCTCGTCTACTGAGATCAGAAAGATTGAAAATATATGATTACTGAAATGAAATTCTAAAGTATTTTTTTAGTCTCAATTGATGAGCAAAACAAAGAGCTCGTTAAAACAATTAATCAAATATTTTATATGTTAAAACGTTATTTAACTTTTTATTTTTGGTTTATATCCGTACTACTTAAATAAAATAATATATGTTCAAGTGAGATAAGATTTTTGAAATATAAAAAAATTCCAAACAAATAGATAATTCTGTTTGTTTCCAAAAATACAAATTAAAGATCAGATTAAGCTTAAAAATATAATTACCGATATTTATTGGTTAATTTTTAGGAAAATAACTTCTTACTCCTTTGTTGAAATCATCTTTAGTGTCCTTGTCTTTTGACAAATTATTTAATCGTACTTATTTTTTGAAAAAAATATTATTTCGGATCCTGGATTACCGGAATGATCAATCTATTATTGTTGTATTTTGAGAAAGACTATTGTACCCGTCCCGTCGTCTGCAAGCTTCACCCATCGTCGTCAACCTCGGCCGCCGCAGTCTAAACCTTCACCTGTCGTCTCCAACCCTTCGCCGCCGTCACATCGACTGAAACCCATCACAATATTGTCGTCTTCAACCTCTGGCCCCGGTCCGGTCGGTTTCGCAGGATCCGACTACTTCCGATCTCCGACCTGGAAGTTCACCTAGACGACGCGTGTGAGCTTCCTTCTACCCTGACGGCAATCAAATCTGACCCACCCCCCTCAGTGACCGGAGAGGTACTCTGTTTTTTATTGTTCCCTCTTTGCTAGTTGTCCTTGCAAAAATGTGCTTTAATTCAATTTTTTTTTGTTAATTTATTCTTGTTTTGGTTAGTGTTCTTGATGTTCCCAATTGTGTTCTTTTTCATATTTTTAGAGGTTGAAGATGAAAGATTTTATTTTTTAATTTAAGGGTATAAATGTTATTTTCATGAAAAAAATTTGAGATCTATATATTTTTTAATATAAAGATAAAAAATAATTTTTCAAAAGATAAGGATATTGCAAATGACTTTATATAAACATCGAAATAGATAATAATTTGACCTAATTTTTATTATCTGACACATTGATAAGGGGCGGCTTAATCAGATATATCTTTCTAATCTTTTTTATTTACTTTGATCGACTTGATCTGCTTCACCTTAAGGAAGGATATGTAATAAATTTCATTTTGTTAAAGAAACTGTTTTGGGAGAAACCAAACCGATGTTACGATCACCCCTTTCCAAATAAAACAGTCACGAGGAAAGAGACCGTGATATCCCATCACCTGGGAATCAAAATATCACAAGAAACTGGGATAAGTTCTTTTTCTTCTGCGAGATAAGATGATAATATTTGCCAGGTTGTCGAAGATAATGTGGACGTAGAAGTTTCATACTCCGGAAGCCAATACTCATTAGGAAGAGGAGATTCTCTCCCACTCAACAATGATATGATTGGATTTCCGATGTAGATACTTGCTTCTCCTTTAACATGATTCCGTCAATTTATTCCTAGACCTGGGTCCAAAATATTCCTCTATTATGCTTAGAGTCCCGGGAAACGAACAATAATCTAATATTTGTGGTGAAAGTTTTATGGCAATTCATAGATTTTGTATGACTCGATTTTTTTGGTATATATGAAAAAAAAATATATTTCATACACAATATGGTAAAATAAAATAAGATATATATTATGTTTTGGATGGAGTAGTTGTTAAGGCGAAACAACAGTTTCTTGTCGCACGCAAGCGAATCAGCTAGAGCAAATTTAATTTGACACCGATGCGTTCAAGTTTTTGTGAAAGAAGACCACAAAAAATTTGCGATTCTCATGACGTTTTCATTGCAAAAAATTAAAATCAAGTCGCTTAAAATGACAAAAGGGACTATGCCTAGGGGCAATTATAACCAACATGGAGTTATAAGATGAGACTCATCAAGAGAAACTATCCGTTAAGACATGGTAACTTGCTATTGTGATAGACCTTTCTTCTGAGAAAGATACTTCTAAAATTTTCCAGATGATCAGGGAAGCTGCATGAATTACCAACCATTTTGCTCTTACGACCCTTCATTACTTTGTTTTTGTGTGGTTGCTTGATATGGATTGCCCTTCTCTTGGTGCGTATTCGACTCTACTTTTTGATGACTTTCTAGCTTTGATTTTTTTTTTTATTATAAACATTTTAGTGTTTGGTCGGAGATAATATTTATCACTAAAGAGCATCTTGATAGGCGTTATTTGATATTTTTGATGTACTTTTCTTTGCTGAAGTAATTTGGTGAAATACGATATTTTTCTTATCAAAATTACATATTTTATGCGTGTGTAGTTGAAAAGTTGACATTGATCCTATGAAAAAGTTAGACTAGGAAAATGAAAAAACTAAGTAAATAAACCCTATAATAAAATTTAAAAGATCGCAGCAAACCATATGAGAAATTTGTTGTCGTGTGAGAAATTTGATCAAACTTGTTCTAATACAATCTTAGATCTTTATATGTAGCCTAAAATTTTAAAATGATAATTATGTATATTTATAATCCTTATAAATAAGTTAATCACACAAGATTAGAAATATGTACCGAGGTGCCGAGTGACCATTTGGTCCAGTGGCATTGTTCCCACTCATGTGGGGTGAAGTCCAGGGTTCGACTCCTGGCATGAACATTTCTGATGTAATAGAATAGGATTTAGAATAGGATCTCAAAAAAAAAAAGAAATATGTACCGAGGTCAAGGTGGCATTGGCGCCAATGTTGTACCATCAATCAAGTTCCAACTTCCATGACCCAAGTACCCAACGTTTTCGTTGGGCCTTTCCTTACTGGATTGAAGATGGACCTGCTGGATATATTTATGAAATCTTTTTCCTTATAGCATTTGCATAAAAATCGTTACACTGATGATTTTTAAAAATATATATAATTTCTCAAATCAAATAATTTTAAAATTTAAGTGACTTTGATATTTACTGATAGACCTGACATGGAAATATGTTGGGCTATAAGCCCATGGCATCATTAAAACATTATAAAAGTTGTTCCATGTATTAATATACTTATGTTTTCTTAAAAAGATAATGATTTAGAACATAAAAATGACAAATCACTCTCACGGTGCCTCCTGTATGATTAACCGGTGATCGACATATGTGATGTGCAAGACCAGAGGAACTCAGCGGACTGCCGGTCGTTTTATGCTGAGAAGGAGTTTAACTTTTGAAGACTCCGGGTTGAAAGAAGCGCCCGACTCATTGGCGAAACCCAAAAGATGGATATACATTCTGGTGGGAGTGTTTGGTGGACTTGGATTTGTCGTCGTGTTGGTATTTCTGAACTCTGAATGTCTTGGTCATTAGAAGCTGTGGCATGAGGTTTGCAAACCAAAGAGGTAGCTCAAATGTGGCGCCTGTTCCTGAATGGGAGTATGGGACATCCCATCACTCGCTGAAGAGCCGTGGTCACTTCGAGTCCGAGTTCGGGACGGTCATCACATACGAGCAAGTGGTCCAATTAATTCATAAACTCAGTGATAGCAATCTAGGTCAGGAGACATCTTCAGTGGCTTTCTGGG
Organism: Hypericum perforatum; assembly: GCA_012979155.1. Lineage (NCBI taxonomy): Eukaryota > Viridiplantae > Streptophyta > Magnoliopsida > Malpighiales > Hypericaceae > Hypericum > Hypericum perforatum. The sequence continues at coordinate 138,145 of SOPF01027910.1, forward strand.
GCGAACTTCTGCAGCTGTCAAAAGAATCAATGCAGTTAATAACATAGTAGAATCTCAAATTCTTTTTGAAGCAGCAACCTAGATACCATAAAAAAGAATTTGAGATTCTAGTCTGTTATTAACTGCATTATGATGAAAGTTGGTCATAATGAAACAAGCTGCAATTTTTCATATGTAAATTCATTGCTTGTCATAAATTGCAGAGTGCAGTAAAAAGTGTAAAATTGAAAGATAACGGCTTACCTGAGCTAGTTCTCACAGGAAAGAAATTAGAACAACGCGGAATCAGACAAAAGTACTTTCACAAGGGTGAGGGAGAGACAGCACTTGCTTTCAAATAGACAGGGTGAAGCTCGTGGCCTTCTTTGGGTACGACGTGCACCCATTTGCGACCGCTTAGCTTATGAGTCTCAAAAAGCGTGTGGTCTCTCCCAATTCCAACGTAATGCCCCGGGTGGAAGCGAGTACCGAGCTGCCTTAAAATGATGTTTCCAGGTATCACCTTATGTAATGGAAACCGCCCGACAATCACGACAGCAACATTGTGAAGACTAGTGCAAGGCAAGCAAGGAGACAAGTAGACTCACCTCGCCACCAAACATCTTGACCCCTAGGTACTTGGGCTTGGAATCCCTCCCTTGCAGAAAAATTAGCATGGAATTGAGCAGAAAAATGAGCATGAAAAATGAGCTAAAATTGTTGGCCGAACCTCCTTGGACTTCTTTCACCACGAACCACGGACCTTGATCACGAACCATGAACCTTGAAAGTCTGAGTCGTGCTACGGAGCATTGTCCTTAAGAATCAATTCACCCACCGATGATGACTTTTCAAGATTAAACAAATTCGTCCAAGCCGAGGACCTCGGTAATCAATAAACTAACAAGAACAAGAAACTCAGAGCATAAGGTTGGGGGGAGAAGAAGAGAATACGTAGGTGCACTTTTGAAGTCCACTAACACTCTCTTTATATAATAGCTGAAGGAGATCATTGGGCAAAAAATCAGGGCCAAATATTAACGTTGATAACAACTTTTGACTCTAACAACCTATAACATTTAGCAAAAAATCAGGGAGATTTTCGAAAATAAAGGAAATATATTTTTGACTGGCACCAGATTAGAAATAAAGGAAGATTCTCCCCGTTTTACATGTACGCTCAGTCAAAGCCAAAAAATAATGTAAGATTTTCTGGAAGTTGTTACATCTATTGTAACTTCTCCCAAATATCTATCTTTTTAGTTAGGCCTATTTTATTTTACTTTTCAAAAAAAACTGTGTGAGGCATCTATATCGTGCGCGTAGGGTAGGGGGCGAAATCGTTGATTTGCACTAAGCAAGCCCAATTTTGGCCCACCACATGCGCGCGAGGGCTTATCTTCTCAGAAGCTCTTTACTAGCCCAATAACTCAAATCTCCTTATATACTTGCTATCCTTCCTTGCACAAACCAATGTGAGACAAGGGTTTGGCAAAGGTTAAGTCAAACTCATCTTTGACTTCATTTCTCTTTTGTCTTTTACTATAATTCCAACAATCTCCCACTATTTCCAATATGTTTCATTGCTATACATAATGGTACATTTTGAAATACTTTTTGAGCATGCAATATGAATGTAAGTGCTTCAGATCTGGTGTCTCGCAGACTATGAATCAGTCCTTAGATGTATAGGGAAAGTATATAGTGTCATGACGAAGTTGTAGAACTTCTATGAATCATGAACACTATAGTGTACACCTGAACCCTATAAATCACACTTCATCCCTGAAGTTCTTATCGTTGTCACTATTTCGCGCTAAAACGGCCATGCGCGCATCTTGGTTTTTTATGAGTGCTTTAGAGATTAAGCCATAATCTCATACGAGCGGCTCAACTCGACACTCATATAGGTGACCTCATCAAGTGTATATTGTATTTTATACACCACCCTTAGGTTAGGGCTATGAGATTCATTAAAAGCTTTTAAGCTTAACATTTCACAGTGCAATCTAGTACTCTCTCACACACATCGTAGGAAGGGACTAAAATAGTACTCGCACAATTAACTCGTGACTTGTTATATACCCATATGAACCTTCTTCATGGGATCTCCAATCACAAAGATTGGATTGCCATCACCGTTAATCTAACAATTTGGCTCAAGTCTCATTCCCCTTGATGTCTTATATGTGACCCTTCTACAAAAGGGTTTAGTCGATCGGCCAAGTTCACTTCTGACTTCACATAGTCTATGGAAATAATTCCATCTTTTAGCAGCTACTTAAACCACATTATATCTCAATTTAATATGTCGACTTTTGCTATTGAACAATTTGTTCTTAACAATGGCTATTGCCGCTTGACAATCACAATGCATTGACACTGATGGTGTCAGCTTTATTCCCAAATGAATACTCACAAGGAAGTTTCTCAACCAATTAGCTTCACTACCTGTTAGTTCTAGAGCTACAAACTCTGACTCCATAGTAGATCTTGCTATTATAGTTTGTTAAGTTGACCTCTAACTCAGTGCACCACCTCCAAGGGTGAATATGCACCCACTAGTGGATTTTGTCTCATTTGAATCTGAGATCCAGTTAGCATCACTATATCCTTCTAATACAGCGGGAAATCCATGATACACAATACCATAGTTCATGGTAAATCTCAAATATTTCATGATTCTCAATAGAGCTTCCTAATGCTCAATATTGGGGTTATGAGTATATTTACTCAATCTTCCCACAGCATAAGCTAAGTCTGGTCGAGTAAAATTCATCAAATGCAACAAACTCTCAATTCTTTGTGCATACTCATTTTGAGCGACTGGGTTGCCTCTATTTTTCTTCAATTAAATGCTTCCATCATAAGGAGTAGCCACAGGTTTCTCATCGAGATAACCAAACTTCCAAAAAAGTTTCTTAACATAATATTCTTGTGTTAGCATGATGATGTCACCTTTCCTTATGATTCTGACACCCAATATCATATCTGCTTCACCCATGTCTTTCATGTCAAATTTAGAAGTAAGGAAACTCTTGGTGTCAAGTACAACATCAATACAAGTACCAAAAATAAGCATGTCATCAACATATAAATATATAATCAGACATTCTCTATTTACTAATTTGGTATATACATACTTGTCAACTTCCATAGAAGTAAAACCATCACTAATCAAAGTTTGATCAAATTTTTCATGCCATTATTTTGGTGCTTGTTTTAAACTATACAAAGATTTAATTAATTTACACACTTTATTTTCTTGACCACGAACAACACAACCTTCTGGTTGATCTATGTAAATTTCTTCATCTAAATCACCATTTAAAAATGTCGTCATAACATCCATTTGGTGAATAACAAGCTTATGAATCAAGGTCAATGCAAATAACACACGAATAGATGTAATCCTAGTCACAGATGCAAAAGTGTCATAATAATCGATGTCTTGTTTTTGTTTAAAACCTCTTGCTATCAATCTAACCTTATATTTATCAATCGAACCATCAGGGTTATATTTTCTTTTGAAAATCCACTTACAACCAATGGTTTTAGCATAGGGGGGCAAATCTGTCAAAATCCAAATTTTACACTTTAAAATTGAATCGATTTCACTTTCTATTGCTTCTTTCCACATCGGAGCTTCCGACGAGGAAATAGCTTTAGAAAATATTTGAGGTTCATTTTTAACACGATAAGTATAAAAATCATTTCCAAAAGAAGTTTCTTTTCTTTGTCTCTTACCTCTTCTTAGTTCTTTAGTAAAGTTTTTGTCCATATTTTCTATACATGCAATGTCCCTATCATTTCCTTCATTTTCATTATCACAAATGTTTCTAGTCTTTAAAGGAAATACATGTTCAAAAAATTCAGCATTTTTAGTTTCTACTATAGTGTTAACATCAAATACATCACTCTTAAGTACTAAAAATCTATAAGTAATACTATTCTGAGCATAACCAATAAATAAACAATCAGAAGTTTTAGAACCTAATTTTCTTTTCTTGGGATCAAGTGACATTACCTTAGCTAAACCCCTCCATACTTTTAGGTATTTCAAACTAGGCTTATGACCTTTCCACAACTCATAAGGAGTTAGTCCAGTTTTCTTATAGGGTATCCTATTTTGCAAATAACATGCGGTTAATAAGGCTTCACCCTAAAAATTTTCCGGTGTTGAGGAACTAATCAATAAAACATTCATCATTTCTTTTAATGTCCTATTTTTCCTTTCAGCTACCCCATTTGACTCGGGTGAATAAGGTGGAGTTACTTCATGAATTATTCCTTCTCTTTCACAAAATTCATTAAATAGCACATACCCACCACCTCTATCTGACCTAACTCTCTTGATCTTTCTATTTAATTAGTTAACTACTTTTGCCTTATACAAAAAAATACATCAAAAGCCTCATCTTTATTTCCAAGTAAGTATATTTTTGTATACCTAGAATAATCATCTATAAATGTCATGTAGTATTTTTTACCACCCCTAGATATGGTTTGCTTAAGATCTCCCAAATCGGTATGAATTAAATTAAGGAGTTCAGTTTCTCTTTGTACATTATGATTTATCTTTTTAGCTAGTTTAGACTCTACACATATACCACATTTATTTGAAAGATTATTTCCCGTAGTTGAAATTAGGCCCTTGTCTTTTTATACGATCAATATATGAAGCACTAAGATGTCCTAATTTAGCATGCCATATATCAAATGAATCAATCAAGTAAGTAGAAGAAGATGCATTCTCATTATTCTCAATGTTGAGTACAAAGAGTCACTGATCACAATAGCTCTTTCCCATAAAAATATTGTTCTTAGTCATAACAATTTTGTCAGACTCGAAGGTCACTTTGATGCCAACTTTTCCCAACAGAGCAACTGAAATAAGATTAGCTCTAATAGAAGGCACATGGAGTACATCATTCAGAGCCAAGATTTTGCGAGAAGTCAACTTGAGAAGAACTTTTCCTTTGCCCAGAACTGGAGTAGTTCGAGAGTCACCAAGGAACACTTGTTCTTCTCTATCCCCTACTGAAGTATAGGAGGTAAACACATTCTTGTTAGCACAGATGTGCCTAGTGGCACTAGAATCGATCACCCACTTATTCATAGTGGTCATAATATTAACTTCAGAAATCACAGCAATAATAACATCATCTACTTCAACCAAGTTAGCCCTAGGTTGAGGAGGATTATCTTCTCCCTTCTTATACCGACAGAATCTAGAAATATGACCATGCTTTCCATACACAAAGTATGTCTCTTTCTTCTTGAAAGAGGTATTTGTGGCCTTGGGAAATAGATCATGTTTTTTTTTCTTGTACCTCTTTTTGTTGTTTGGGCTATTTATCATGAGGTTAGCCTTTGACGTCATCACCTTGGCTTTAGCAGCATACATCTCCTTTCGATTTGTATCTTCGATGATGATGTGAGTAATGAGGTCCGTCAAAGCCATTTACTGTGTTTGTGCTTCAAATGTTGCTTGTATGACTTCTATGAGTCCGGCAGCTACTCAATTACAATTCCTGCAACAAACTCATCAGGCAAGGTTATGTTTTCGGCCATAAGGTCTTCAAGCAGCTTGGGGTACTGTTACGTCCCTCATTAATTTGTATTGGTCGTGACCGCTAGGTCCGACCGTTGGTTATTTTGTGTCGATCGGTTTTTAAAACTGTGTTAGTTAGTTTGTCGACCTTTGGAGGATTATGTGTAACTTTTTCGTGTGAGCTTTGATTTGGATGATTCCAAGTCGAAAAGGTTCGCAACACGTTAGTCTACGACTTTCGTGTTTTGACTTCTGGGATTTGTACTCTTTGTCTTTGAGTTTTGAGCAAATTTCGGTTGAGTTATGAATGATAGACTTGGTTCGTCAACTTTTGGTAGAAAAATCACAACTCTCTCATACGAACTCATAATCGAGCGATTTCAAAACGAGTAGATCCGTAAGACCTAGATCTACAACACTACTGATTTGAGTTTATTCGAGAGTGGAACCCAGCGGGCACTCAAAGGGCCAGTTGCCGCTGGGGAGTTACAGATTTTTCCGAAGCAGGGGCAAGTGGGCGCTGGGCTACGTACCATTTTCTTCAAAAATTCATAACTTCTTCATACGACTTCCGATTTGAGTAATTCTAATTCGAGGATGTTTGTAACATCCATAACTACAACATGGTTAAGAAAGTTTTGACATTTGAGGAAATATTTGATAGGATCATAGGAAAGTTCTGGAGCTCTTTGTTAGTGGAGTGTTGAGTGGACCCCATTCCTTTTAATAAATCCCTTAAATTATTAGAAGATTAAGTGGAAGAGTAAGTGGATTGCTCTTGGACTCCACTTACTTCTTGCTATGTCTCAGAGCTTCCGTGGAAGAGTTAATGGCTGAGCACTTAGCCATTAAATGAAATATAGGAAGGGAAAAGAGAGAGTGAGATGAAAGAGCAAGAAATACCTCAAGAAAGATCAACTCGGTAAGCCTTCTTATGTCTCGATTCAGACTTCGTGCTAGCTATGGAAGTTGTAGATCACGGAAATACCTTTTTAACGGTATATCATAGGTGTGATTTGGATCAAAGAGTCGATAGAAAATTGGATTTGAATACGATTGGACAAAGCTGAGGATGCTGACAGAAACGTGATTGGTAAGTATACTTAAACTTTGAATTGGAACTTGAGATTTAGGCAGCTTATATAGGACTCTAACAGCTGTCTAATAGTATATAACCCATATTATTTGGATCAAGGAATCATCAGAAAATTGGTATTTAGTAACCGAATGATTATTGAGGTGGTCAGTTATTTAATGGATTATAGAAGACATCATGAGCTTTCCAAAACCATATCATAAACTTGATTTGGTTGAAGAAAACGTTCTATACACCTTGTGGAAGTTTGGACTTGCTGGCTGAGTTTGGGGTTGAGCATGTTGAAAGAATAAAGCTTGGTAAGTCGAATCTTGGGAAATTGAGGTTAATTGTGAGAGTCTGAGTTTCTGAGAATATACTTGGGAGGTTAATAATGATAGTAGGTTTGCTCCTTTGGCTAGTTGACTGACGATTTGATTCCAAGAATTGAGAAATATAAAGTGAAGTACATAGCTTCTCTTTATGTGATTTGCGCGACTTGGTATAAGGTAGGGTGATATTATCCCTAACCTCCGTTTTGGCTAATATTGTTTGTTATAAACTTGTGACTTTACTTTGATATGATGATTATGTGGTTATATGATGGATTGTGAAAGTGAGTCTTTGTTTTGTGTGATTTGGTGATTTTCGGTTATGCATGGTTTTGATAAATATGAGTCTTGTGGATTATGGACACATGGTTTTGAACATTATGAATATGTGTATGATATGTGTGAGTCAATTTGTGAGATGGCGGACAATGAGGTCTACCCATGACCAACCGGGGATGTTGGCACATGTGCACATATTTTGGGGATACATTGGATTTGATACGATTATGATATGGCTGGCAGAGTTTGATTATGAAAGCGCTATAAGATATGGTATCCCAGTGTTGTGAGAGGGAGAGACACATTCTAGACTTATCCGAAGTCCATCCATGATATGATGTTTGCGATGCCATATTCGGATCGGAACGTGCCTATGTGTATGAATATGAATTCGTTTTTATTTACAATTGAATTACTTGTGATGTGCTAAATGTTAATTTGGAACATTTGTCTATGCATGAATTTGTGTCAATATATGTGATTGGTTAGTTAATTATAGGTTAGTTTTAATATCCTCTACTAAGTATTTCCAAGTACTTACCCCCTCTTCCATAGGTGATGGAAATTAGAGAATCGCCTTGATGTCCGAAGAATTTGTTTGATAGATCGTGTGAACCCATTGTCTTCTTCCGGGTTTTGAAGTCTTCAGATGGTATTTCTCTTTTGTGATCTAGTAGAGTCGCTCCATTGTACACATTGTGGGACTTATGTTTGTATTTGGAATTATGTAAGAATAAGATGTGATATATATGTATAATATGATATTACGCTTCCGCATTTATATAAGCTTATGTTAATGCTTCCGCAATTCGATTCCTTTGTTCGTATGAGGCTGGTTGGGTTGCGGAACATTGGCTTAGGTGAGCGTGACCCAACGCCATGTCAGCAACCTGGATTTGGGTCGTGACAGGTACTCGTTGATTTGCAGCTTGATATCCTTATCATCCATCATCTTCCATCGATAAAAATTCCCCGTCACAAACTTCTGCTTCCTGATATCTTCGGTAGTGTATTTCACCTTCATGGACTCCCATATCTCTCGTGCCTCTTTGTACAAGCAATAGACATCAAATAAATCATTAGACAACGTACTAATTATAGTATGTTGTGCCTCTTGCACTGGTGGAGCCTCCTTGGATAAAGGCTTGGGATCAGTAAGTGCAGAAGCCACTCCGTGCATGTCGAGGATGGTGTAGACCCGCTCTTGCCACCTTCGGTAGTTGACTAGCAAAAAATCAGGGAGGTTTTCGAAAATAAAGGAAATATATTTTTGAAATAAAGGAAGGTTCAGTCAAAGCCATTATTAACTTCTCCAAAATATCCATCTTTTTAGTTAGGCCCATTTTATTTTTCAAAAATAAAAGAAGGGGGGGCGCGAAATCGTTGATTTGCACTGAGCAAGCCCAATTTTGGTCCACTACATGCGCGCGAGGGCTTCTCTTCTCACAAGCTCTTTACTAGCCCAATAACTCAAATCTCCTTATATACTTGCTACCATTCCTTGCACAAACCAATGTGGGACTAAAGGTGAGCATTCGGATAATCCGAATCTGAATTATTCGAATTTCATACTATATGAACTATCCGAAGTGACTATTTCTCTACCCGAATCTGAATCTAAATAGTTTATTATCCGAATCAGAATATCCAAACTTTTTTCGGATTTGGATTTGGATTCGGATTCGAATAATCCAAACTATCCAAAAAAATAAAAACGACATGTCATCCAAGAAAATTTAGATTGGGAGACCAAAAGCAACAGAAGCACATCCAAAAAAGTTCACTACAAACAAACTGAGTTCAACCACCAAGCAAAGTAGTATCCAAATTACATCCAAAAAAGTCATTACAGCAAAAAAGTAGCATCCAAATTCCAGCAAAAAAGTCATTACATCCAAATTCCAGCAAAAACAAGAGTCTGACAGTAACATCCACATCAGCAAAAATACAAACGAAGAGGAGCAAACAACTAACGTGGCATAATGCAGAAGCACTTGCTGATTCGTCGATCCCCCTTCAGCCATCTGTCTCCCCTTCAACCTCTTTTCTCGTGGTAGGTTTTCCAATTTTTACTTTAGGGTTTCAAGAAATTCTAAAGAGAAGGGTTCAGGTAAGCGTAAAGGGAAGAATAAGAGACCAGGTCGACTAAATGGGAGCATATATTTTAAGTTTTTAAGCCCAGGCCCAAGCGAATTTCGGATAATTCGGATATCCGAACTTCTTTTTTAAATATCTGAATCTGAATCCGAACCCGAACTAAAAAGTTCGGATAATCCGGATCCGAATTCGAACATAAAATTATCTGAATCCGAATCCGAATCCGAAAAAAAGTTTGGATTCCGATTCAGACATCGAATATCAGATTAAATGCTCACCTCTATGTGGGACAAAGAATTTGGCAAAGAGTAAGTCAAACTCATCTTTGACTTCATTTTTCTTTTGTCTTTTACTATACTTCCAACAAAAATTACTTACATTTGACGAAACTCTGCATTCTACTGTATGAGGACTTTTGCCCCACATTCAACGGGTGAGGCATGCAGTTAAGAAGAGGACCATTATATATAACGGGCTTCCTGGGTGACAATTTCACCGGAGGCAAGAGGTTCCAGGAACACGTCAAGACCTATCCCACATCGAAACCCGCAAGAGCACAGACCAAACAGGCGAATATAAAAAGGCGAAGCTACCGCCATAAATTCATACCTTATTCGGTTTTTCGGAAGTGTAGTATTAGTTTGGGTCCTATTAAAATTTAATATCTAATATATGGGCCATAGGCCCACTCGATATTAAATTAATTTTTTAAAGGGGCCCTCCTGGGCCTCTCGGGCGTCTCTCAAGTCTCATGCGTTGCACAACCGCACGGATCCTGGCGCACTCTTTTGATGAATCAACCACGGGACGCGGCGGGACCAAAAAACTGGCTCAAAGAGTCGAAGAGAAGCCTTTCGGTTCCTCTTGGCACCTGTCGATGCCTCTGGAGAAAGCATCCGCGATCTGCTTATATTCTCAGGGTCGAACCCCGACATCTGAATCATTTGGAACCAGTCATTGCTTCTGAGATCGGCTGGTACTTTCTTGAGGGATTTTGCTGTCAATACTGGATGACTATGTTCGTCTTTTAATTCCATTGCTGCCTCGACAAGATTGGCTTTCACTTCTAAGACATCCGGGAAATCAACTTCGAAGATGATACTTTCCTTCAAGCAGCTTACACGGTACGCTCTCATTGCATTGTTTCATAGTACTGGGATTGCTATTCCACTATGATGATAATTTAAAACTTCAAAATACTTTCTGAAAAAGAATTATTGCTAGTTTTGTGTTCCCTTTTTTGTCTTCCTCGATATCTGAAACTTGGCCTTAATTATCTTGATGAATTCACGTACTAATTACATATATTATAAATGCATTGTTCCAATTGATAGTTGCTGAAGCTAGGAATGTAGTTTCTTTAAATCAGAATCTTTTGGACGAAACAGAATCAATTTGTGAACTTGGCCATGATTATCTTAATGAAGTTATGTGCTAATTATAGATATTATAAATGCTTGCAACAGTACTATTAGCAGCACCTACCTGGGCCAAGATCATGGTATGGAGATCCCGAACGTTGTCAGTGAGTAGCATTCTGGGAGATTCAACTCCATCCACTGCGGCTCATTCCGTAAGTTTTTTTGGCCATGTTCCTACGAATTGCAGTTGAGTTTATCATTTGTGGCTCTAGAGGAAAAGAGAGTTTTGGGGGAATCCACGCAATTTATAATACGAGAAGGTGAGTCGGTAGTTACGGGGATAAGGAAAGAGTGCCACACAAGTAACCAACGATTGGCAACAAAGCTAACCATCGTATCAAAGGGAAGGCAAATCTTTAGTCCACGATTTACCACCATTTCTCTTCCACGACTTTTTTTCTCGCCTGCCCCTTTTCAATCAGAAAAAGTAACACTGAAATGTGTTATGTTCCCCAGCAGTTATCGCCTGTGAGTCACTCAGCAGTTTAAGACCATCCGCATTGGTGTTGCCGCTACAGTGCGCACCCTGGGCACCACGTCAGCCGCGCCCCTGCTCTTAGTTTTCAGCCTGTTACAGTGTCACGCCCTGGACGCCACGTCAGTTTTTTTGTCAGCTCAATTTTTTTAAAATTCAGCTAACTGTACCAAAGGTTTATTTCAAAAATGCTAAATTTAATTTCGAAGTACAAAATTTTACGAAATATAAATTTTGTAAAATTTGAAATATGTTTTTCAATTAAAGTATGAATTAGGGTTTTGAATTAGTATTAGGATTAGGATTAGGGTTAGGGTTTAGAGTTTATGATTTACATAAAATTTATACTACATTCTATAATTTATATTAAATTATATTAAAATACAAACTTTATATCAAATTACATAACAAGGGTTTAGGGTTATCAAGGGTTTAAGGGTTAGGTTTTAAAGGCTTTAGGGTTTAAGGGTTAGGTTATCAAATAACATATAAATTACATAAAAATACATAATTTATATTAAATAACATAAAAATTACATGAAAATATAAAAATTACATCAAATTACATAAAAATACAAATTTACATCAAATTACATAAAAATACATAAGTTATATCAAATTACATAATTTGTCTCAAATGTCAAAATTTAAACAATATAAATGAGATTATTGGACTAAACTAATTTTATAAAATTATGAAAAACATTAAATATATATATCAAACATAATATTGCAAAATGAGATTAAGATTGTAATATGATACATAATTCAAAATGATAATGAAAATCACATACTATAATATTCTAAGAGTTAAATACAACTAAGTCACAAAATTACATAGTTTGGTCCATGAATTAATTTGATGTTTTTCCATTGCTTGCAAATATTTTGAACACATTTGGTATTGTAATGCACATTTGAATGGAGAAAATAATCACCCAAATATAATATAAATGAAATTTACATATCATATTATGAACTTAACACAAGAAATATATTTACATTTTGAAGTATTAATGCATTTTCCATTCAAATATTAAAATTTCATTTAGTGAAGATCGTGTGACGTATGCTTGCATTTATAGTACTAGTAGTGTCGTAAAAAAGTATTAGATAAAATAAGTTTATTTAAAATTTTTAAATGTAAACTTAGACATCATAACTTCAAAATGACCATAGCATCACCTAAGCCATTAGGTGTGGAAGTTTTAACAATGACAACCATCTAGAAAAATAGCACACAATTAAACTATAATTTTTCGGCATACTAAAATTTAGTGTGTGAACAACAATGTAACCTGGGATATTTTTGCACGTTTGGAAAAAGTCATTCTAGCTTTTTCAACATTAGTTGTGAAAGTTTTAATGATGACAACCATCTAGAAAAAATAAGATAATCAATTGATACTTGTATGTATTTAGTAATGGTTCCTCCCAATTTTATGTTCAAGTTGTATTGTTGAACCAATGCATAGAGATGATAGAATTTATTGGGTGGAATCTGTCGGTACATGAATATAGAAAACTAGAAAACGTGGCTATGTATAATAGTTTCTTATTGCCTTAATGCATGATTTTTTTCAATTTTTTACAAAACAAAAATGCCAAAAATTGTGACAAATTTTCTAGCTTATGATTGATATCCGAACAGAAGTAATGATTGCTCTCAGATAAGAGTGTAGGCAAAATTTAATAGGTTCGTTGAAAAATTGGTATATAGTGACTAATTATAGCATAAAATAATAGTTAAAGTATCTCCCCTCGCAAAAATGTTTAGCAAGTCACAACCAATGCACGAGGCCTACTAGTTTTTAATTGGGCCTCGTTTTCTGGGGCCTATGCCTTGTGTCTATGGACACTAGTGAAATCGTTCCTTGATTTATCCCCTTTTTAGTTGATCATCTTGTTCGTACCATCGACGATATTAAAGCGATTATAACATTTTGCATATTGTTTTACTTTAGTGTAATCGTAGTAATGTTGGTTGGTCTAAAAATTATTAACTACATATAAATAGACGGGAGCTAGACTCTCGAATTTAAGATCCCCACATTTTGTATTATTTTCCCTTTTTTTTCTTCGTTGGCATAAAAATTTATATGCATGAGAACTCAAACAAGAGGTTAACAAACTTTCAAGAAGAGAAAAAATGAGTTTCTATGAAATATCTTTCTAATATGGTTAACATCATTAAAAATATCCTTTAACTAGCATCCTCCAATTAGTCATTTTTATAGTTTTTTAGATGACGAAGATGAACCTCAATTTTATCGTTCACTTTAAGATGTCCGTCACCTAAATCGTCTCCATCTCCCTAATCATGAGCAAGATACTGACGGGGGAAGATGGGAACGATAGAGGTGGTGGGCATCTTAAAATGGACAGTAGACGTTCACTTTAAGATGTTCATCACCTAAATTGTCTCCATCTCCCTAATCATGAGCAAGATACAGATGGTGGAAGATGGGAACGATAGAGGTGGTGGACATCTTAAAATGGATAGTAACGTAGATGTTGATTTTCGTCGCTTCTAAGACTGTGAAATTGGCTTGTAAGATCCTAGTTAAAGGATAATTCTCTTAACCATATTGGAAAGATATTTGATAAAAACATATTTTTTTAGAAGCTTGTTGTCTCCTTTGACTTTTCATGTATATACAACTTTGTGCCAACGAAGAACAACGTAAAGGAGAAAATATTGTAGAATGTGTGGATCTTAAATCCGAGAGTGCAACTCCCATTTATTTGTATGTAGGTAATAATGTTTACACCAAATAACATTATGGCAGTCACACTGAAGTAAAATATGTAGACGGTTGTAATCGCTTTATCATTGTTAGTGGTACGGTCAAGCTGGCTAACTACAAAAGAGATTGATTAAGGAACGATTTCATCAGTGTCTACACACACAAAGCCTAGGCCCAAACGATGCCCAATTGAAGGCTAGTAGACCCTGTGCATTGGTCATCACTTTCTGGACATTTTTGCGAGGAGAGATAGGGCAAATTGGTCACTATAATGTCTATTAATGTCAAATTTGGTTTTAAAAAATTGCACTTTCTGGAAAAAATTAAAATAGCCATATATTATTGAATTTTTTTGATAGATAAATATTAATGGACAAAATATAGGATATATCCTTTTGAATTTTCGTTGAAATTAATAATTTTTTTGTTTAATTATTTTAAGTAGGTAGTAGTATAGTGTTCTTGGGGAAAATTATTAGCATGAAGTGACTAGACGTAATTGAAAATCAGTAGCTGGAGTATTTTTGATATAGTGAAAATGAGTCACTCCAACATTGCAAAAATTGGTCGAGCTGCCTGAAATAAATTATTTTTATGAAGTGACTAGATGTAGCCAGAAATCAATAGCTGATTTCTGGCATAGTGTAAATGTGTCACTCTAACACTATGAAAATTGGTCGAGCTGAATTATTTCTATGACCAGTTTGCACAAATTTGTACCAGCACAAAAACACTATTTTTATGCAGTTTAGTGCAATTTGGTTTTATGTAATTTGGATAAAATTGCCATTTTTATTCGATTTTGTGCAATTTGCATTTGTCTATGCTGAGCACGAAATCTCCAAATTTTGTGCGGTTTTGTGCAAGTTATCGCCTATTTAAATAAAAATTTGCTAGTTATTTACTAAAACCTTTGTGATATTCAATTGTAACACTGACTTAACGAAAGCTTTGAGCTATTCTCACTTCAACTTCTAAAAGAGGTTAGTCAATAAATTAATTCATTTTTTATGTAGTATTTGAGTTTGGGTTGTTTTCATATTGCCATTTTCAGGTTGTTTATCATTCTCATTTAAATCATATAATTTTTTATAGAACAATCATAATATGACACGTTCAATATTAAATGAGATGTCTTGTCACGTACTATATTCTCTGTGGAGCAATTAGACGTAATATTGGATTTTGAGTAATTATGAATATATAAAGTATAGGCTAGTTTGTATATTGTCAATTGCATTTGAACCACCTAGAAGCAATTAGACGTCATATTGGATTGGGAAAGAACAATACAACATGCTATCAAAATAGTTCACCGCATGTTAGGTGGTCAATGTAAGAATAGTCGTCGAGTGGGAATTTCAATATTGCTACTCCGGCACCAATAATCCTCTTTCACGAGGAATTAGAATGTTCCATCGAGTCTTTTGAACTTTCAAGCATACATCGATGTCTTCATGAAATGCATTTCTATTTTGTTCATTGATGGAAGTTGACATTGATCCTATGAAAAAGTTAGACTACCAAAATGAAAAACTATGTAAATAAACCCTCTAATAAAATTTAAAAGATCTCAACAAACCATCTAACGAATTTGTCGTAGTGTGACATGTTAATCGAACTTGTTCTAATACAATTTTAAATATATATAGCCTAAAATTTTAAGATGATAAATATGTATATTTATAATCCTTATAAATAAGTCAATCACATACACAAGATTGGAAATATAAACCCAGGTCAAGGTGGTATTGGCGCCAATGTTGTTAACCTCTTCTAGTCCGATAACATCAATCAAGTTCCAACTTCCATGACCCTGATGAGTATATAATGAAATCTTTTTCCTTATATCATTTGCATAAAAATTGTTAAACTAATGAATTTTTTTTGAAAAAAAAACTAATTTCTCAAATTGAATAATTTTAAAATGTTAGTGACTTTGATGGTTACAGCTAGACCTGGCCTAGAAATCTGTTGGGTTATATAAGCCCTTGGCATCATTAAAACATTATAAAAGTTGTTGCAAGAATTAATATATTTATGTTTTCTTCAAAGTATAATGATTTAAAACATAAAAAAAAACAAATCTCTCACATCCCTACTAATTGATAATCGACTTATGTGATTTGTCAGACCAGAGGAACTCAGCAGACTGTCGGTCGTTTTATACTGAGAGGAGTATGACTTTTGAAGACTCCGGGTTGAAAGAAGAACCCGACTCATTGACGAAACCCAAAAGATGGATATACATTCTGGTGGGAGTGTTTGGTGGACGTGGATTTGTCGTCGTGTTTGTATTTCTGAATTCTGGTTGTCGTGGTCATTAGAAGCTGTGGCATGACGTTTGCAAACCAAAGAGGTAGCTCAAATGGGGCGCCTGTTCCCGAAGGGGACATCCCATCAACTCGCTAAAGACCCGTGGTCGAGTCCGAGTCCGAGTCCGAGTCCGGAACGGTCCATCACATACGAGAAAGTGGTCCAATTAACTCATAAACTCAGTGATAGCAATCTAGGTCAGGAGACATCTTCCGTGGCTTTCTGGGAGGAACTTCTGCGGCTGTCAAAAGAATCAATGCAGTTAATAACAGCGTAGAATCTCAAATTCTTTTGGAAGCAGCAACCTAGATACCATCAAAAAGAATTTGAGATTCTCGTCTCTGTTATTAACTGCATTATGATGTGTACTGTTTCGGGAAGGTCTTGCTAGAGCTTGTGACCGAAAAGTTTGTTATTAGTGGTTCTGATGACTCATATGATAAGGAACTAGTTATCAAGGTTGTCGATACATCTCTAATAGTAGACGAAGCTCTGTTGGTAGAGGTTTGGGTCATGGCAATTGTAGCTCAATCATGCTTCAATTCGAAGCCCGCCAAGCATCCCCCGATGAAGTGTGTTCTCCAAGCTTTGGAGAAACCTCAAGATTGTGAGAGAAGAGAGTCAGTCACAGCTCAGGCAGGTTGAGGACAACATCCTCCCGACGATCCTCAAGATTGTGCTGCAATTTTCGGGAGTTTGCAGCATAGCGCATCAGAGTGTGCCGCTGTAATGAGATGGTGTCAGCAGTAGTTGCAAGCAGCTCGTTAGAGTGAGATCCTGCAGAAGTGGGAAAATGGAACTGTCTACTTCCCCGAGGAGAGGTGATTCACTTCATTGCTCTGTTTTGGACTTTTGGTACCCAACAGCGTCCTATGAACCCTTAACATTTCCTAAGGGATTAAAGCGATCGTGTCCCAGTTCAATACCCCATAATGTTGTATTTTTACCAGCAAATTCTTGTTAATTATGTTGAAGGTTTATCACACTGTGAAACAAGCTGCAATTTTTCATATGTAATTCATTGCTTGTCATAAATTGCAGAGTGGAGTAAAAAGGGTAAAATTGAAAGATAAGGGCTTGCATCATGTAATAAAAGTTTCAAATTGGTTTTAAGGATCTTCCAAACGCCTAATACCTGAGCTAGTTCTCATAGGAACGAAATTAGAACAACGCGGAATCAGACAAAAATACTTTCACAAGAGTGAGGGTGAGACAGCACTTGCTTTCAAATAGACAGGTGAAGCTCGTGGTCTTCTTTGGGTACGACGTGCACCCATTTGCGACCGCTTAGCTTATGAGTCAAACTTCACATTCCCTCCTTGAGTGCAAAAAGCGTGTGGTCTCTCCTGATTCTAACGTAATGCCCCGGGTGGAAGCGAGTACCGCGCTGCCATACGATGATGTTTCCAGTTATCACCTTCTGTAATGGAAACCGCAAGACAATCACGACAACAACATTGTCAAGACTAGTGCAAGGCAAGGAAGCAGAAGAAGTATACTCACCACGCCACTAAACTTCTTGACCTATAGGTACTTGGGCTTGGAATCCCTCCCTTGCAGAGAAGAAGAGGACCATTATATATGGGACAATAACGGGCTTCCAGGGTGACGAATTCACCGGAGGCAAGAGGTCTCAGGAACACGTCAAGACCTATCCCACATCGAAACCCGCAGGAGCACAGACCAAACAGGCGAATATAAAAAGGCGAAGCTACCTCCAGTAATCCATACTTTTCTCGGCCTTTTGGGCTTATATCAAGTGTAGCATCTGTTTTTGTCAGATTAATTTCTAATATGTGGGCCCACTTGCTGCTGGGACTCTCTGGCATCTGCCGATGTGTTGCCTCTGGAGAAAGCATCCACGATCCCGCTTATATATTCTCAGGGACAAACTCCGACATCTGAAGCTTTTGGATTCAGTCATTGCTTCTGATATCGGATGGTACTTTCTTGAGGGATTTTGCTGTCAATACTGGATGGCTATGTTCGTCTTTTAATTCCATTTTGAAGATGATACTTTCCTTCAAGCAGCTTCAAAGGTACGCTCTCATTGAATTGTTTCATAGTACTGGGATTGCCATTCCACTACGATGGTAATTTAAAACTCCAAAAGACTTTCTGCAAAAGAATTACTATAAGTTTTGTGTTCCCCTTGATGAATTCACGTACTAATTACATAGATTATGAATGCATTGTTGCAATCGATAATTGTTGAAGCTAGGAATGTAGTTTCTTTAAATCAGAATCTTTTGGACGAAACAGAATCTATTTATGAACTTGGCCCTGATTATCTTAATGAACTTATGTACTAATTGCAGATATTATAAATGCTTGCAGCAATACTGTTAACAGCACCTACTTGGGCCAAGATCATGGTGTGGAGATCCCGAACGTTGTCAGCGAGTAGCAATCCGGGGAGATTCAGCTCCATCCACTGCTGCTCATCCCGTAAGTTGTTTTTGGCCATGTTCCTATGAATCCACCGGGTCTGACTAAAATTGCAAAAAAATGAGATTTTGGATTGCACAACGGTAGCAAAATTGCTAAAATTTGTGCGATTTAAAATCGTCGAATTTTTGGCGGTTTTGGGTCTAATGAAAATTGCCAAAATTTGTGTAGTTTAGGGAAAACAAAAAAACAAAAACCAAAATCACAAAGAAATTAAGATTGCACTATGACAAATAATGCAAAATGATAATGAACATTACATATCATAATGTTCTACAATTTATAATACAACCAAATTACAAAATTACATAATTTGGTCCATGAATTAATTTGATGTTTCTCTCATGGTTGGAAATATATTTTTTGGTCAATAAGTAAATTTTGGTAAATTGACCTAATTTTTCGGGTTTTTGACGATAGTTGAATTCGAATCTTCTCAATACAAGCTTAAAGTCAGACCTGTTTTCATCATTCCATACTTGTATTGGTAGTGCTTGCAAATATTTTGAACACATTTGACATTGTAATGTTCAGACAAAATATACTTTCAATGGAGAAAATATGGTCACGTGAAAATATTTGAAATGAAATATGTATGTTTAATTCACATATCGTATCATGAACTTAACATAATAAATATACTTATATTTTTAAGTATTAGTGCATTTTTTTATCCCAATATTAAAATTTTATTTGGTGAAGATCGTGTGATGTATGCTTGCATTTATAGTACTAGTACTGTCCTATAAAATAAGGTATAAGATAAATAAATTTATTTTAAATTGTTAAATATAAATATAAACATCATATTTTCAAAACGACCATAGCATCACCTAAGTCATTAGGTGTGAAAGTTTAACTATGATAATCAACTTGAAAAAGTTGCAAATGATTAAGTTATAATTTTTTGACATAACTAAAATTTAGTGCATAAATAATAATGTTACGTAATATATTTTTGCATCTTTGGAAAAATTCATTTTAGCTTTCTTAATATTAGGTGTGAAAGTTTTAACGATGACAACTATTTAAAAAAAACAACACACAATCAAATTATAAATTTTTAGCATAACTAAAATTGAGTGCATGAACAACAATGTTATCTAATATATTTTTGTATGTTTGAAAAAAGTCATTTTAGCTTTCTCAATATTTGGCATAAAATGTTTCCCTTACGCCATCATTAAAAAGAAAATTAGTATACTAAGATTAAAATTGTTAAAAAAATTAAGTTAAGTATAGATTATTGAACTGTTTTTATTTGGGTGTCAATTATTTGGACTATTTTAAATTTGGGTGTCGGTTAATGAACTGTTTTTATTTTTAGCTTTTTTAAAAGCCATTTGATATATGCTCGTATAACAGAATAAAAGATGTTGGTGGTTGTGAGTGATACGAGTATGTATTTAGTAGTGGAGGTTGTCAGTAGGAGTGTTTGATGCTGGAGTTTATCTATGGAACTCATTGTGCAGTACACGAGGTTTTGGTTGATGTATTTCTTTGTCTTCATCTAGATTAATGGTTTTCTCTTAATTTTTATGTTCAAATTATATTGTTGGACCGCGCAGAGAGATGATAGAATTTGTTGGGTGAAATGTGTCGGTACGTGAATATAGAAAGCTACAAAATATGGCTATATATAATAGTTTCTCATTGCCCTAAAAGTGCATGATTTTTGGCAATTTCATATAAAGCACAAAAATACCAAAAATTGTGCAATTTTTCTAGCTTACGGTTGATGTCCGAATAAACTTAATTATTCTACTCAGATAAGAGTATAGGCAAAACTTTGATAGGCTCGTTGAAAAATTAGTCACTATGAAGTGACAAATTATAGCAGAAAACAATAGTTAAGTTATCTCCTTTAGCAAAAATGTCTACAAAGTAATAACTAATACATAAGGCTTACTAGCCTTCAATTATGCCTCGTCTACTTGGGCTTAAGCCTTGTGTCTGTAGGCACTCGTAGAATCATTCCTTGCTCTATTCTTTTTTGTAGTTGACTTGTTTGACTGTATTGCCAACAACGGTAAAACGATTACAACCATTTATAGATGGTTTTACTTTAGTGTGATCGTAGTAATACCAGTTGGTCTAAAAATAATTAACTACTTACAAATAAATGGGAGCTAAACTCTCAGATTTAAGATCCACATATTTTGCATTATTTTTTTGTTGTTGTTTTTCACTGACACAAAGATGTATGTACATTAGAAGTTTCAGAAGAGGCAAACAAGTTTCCAAAAAGAGAAAAAAAGTTTTTTTCAAATATTTTTCTAATATGATTAACAGATTATACTTTTTAACTAGTATCCTTCAACTAGTCATTTTCACAATTTTACAGGCGACTTTTACGTTATCATCTATTTTAAAATGCCCATCACTTGAATTATC
The DNA here is from genome assembly GCA_012979155.1 of Hypericum perforatum. Taxonomy (NCBI): domain Eukaryota; kingdom Viridiplantae; phylum Streptophyta; class Magnoliopsida; order Malpighiales; family Hypericaceae; genus Hypericum; species Hypericum perforatum. The sequence goes on from SOPF01027910.1 coordinate 159,262, forward strand.
TCAATCTCCTTATTTGTTGTCAGTATCTTGCTCACATCAGGGAGATAGAGATGATCCAGGTAGCATGCATCTTAAAGTGGGCGGTAACATAGAGGTTCATTTTCGTCGCTTGTAAGAATGTGAAAGTGGCTAGTTGAAAAATGTAGGTTAAATGGTATAATCTTATTAACTATATTGAAAAGATATTTGATAGAAAATTCTATTTTTCTTTTCTTAGAAGATTGTTAGCCTTTCCTCTGATTTCTCATGCATATACAATTATGTGCCATCGAAGAAAATCACAAAAGAGAAAATGATGCAGAATGTGTAGATCTGAAATATGAGGATCCATCTCCCATTTATTTGTATAATAGTTAATGATGTTTAGACCAACAAGCATTACCATGTTCAGACTAAAGTAAAACCATTTGTAGAATGTTGTAATTGCTTTATCGTCGTCAGTGGTACGATCAAATTGGTCAATTATAAAAAAATAGAACAAGTAACAATTTTACCAGTGTCCATAGACCCAAGGCCTAGGCACATGTAGATGAGGCCTAATTGAAAACTAGTAGGCCTTATGCATTGGTCATCACCTTTAGGACATTTTTGCTAGGGAGATAGGCACAAATTGGTCACTATAATGTTAATGTCAAATTTGGTTTAAAAAATTGCTATATCAAAAAAAAAATTAAAATAGGCATATACTATTGAATTTTTTTGATAGATAAATATTAATGGAAAAAATATAGATACAACCTCTTGATTTTTTCCTGAAATCAATATAAGGTAACATGGTCTTGGGAAAAATTATCGGCATGAAATAACTAGACGTAGTTGAAAATTAGTAGCTAAATTACTTTTGATATAGTGAAAATGAGTCATTCTGGCATTGCAAAAATTGGTCGAACGGAAGGTTTTGAAAAAAAATTATTACCATAGATGTAGCTAAAAATAAATTAATAGCTAAATTATTTTTGGCATAGTGAAAATGTGTCACTCTAACATTACAAAAATTGGTTGAGATGAATTATTTCTTTGATCTAGTTTGCATAAATTTGTACCAGCACAAAACCACTATTTTATGCTGTTTTGTGCAATTTGGTTTTATGCAATTTGCATAAAAATGTCATTGTATGCAATTTTATGCAACTTGCATTGCTCAGCAAGAAGTCACCAAATTTTGTGCTATTTTGTGCTGGCTATCACCTATTTAAATAAAAATGTACCAGTTATTGACTGAAACTTTTGTCTTATTCAAAAGTAGCAGTGACTTAACACGAAAACTTTAAACTATTCTCAATTCAGCTTTTGAAAAAGGTTAGTCATTTATAATTTTAATTTATTGTTTACGTATTATTTGAGTTTCAGTTATTTTCTTATTACTATTTTCAGGTTGTTTATCATTCTCATTTAAGTCATATAATTTTTTTGTAGAACAATCATAC